>JANPWX010000339.1:1036360-1117048 GCA_024734555.1 Trochalopteron elliotii
TATATTAGCTTTTGCTTTTAAGGATGAGCTTCTCTTCTAAAATCTATTCCAAGCTGTTATTATAATTGCAAAGTTGTCAGCTGAACCATAGGAAACTTCAGCTCCACATTTACCAAAATGATCTGTCTCGTATCTAGAGAAGTTTCTTTTATGTTTGATGATGAATAAGGCATTAAAGGAAAATTGAGAAGCATTCATACTTCTAGTCTCTGTACAGCCCGAGGGTAGAAAAAATATGCATCATTGTTAAATCCACTTTTGATAGAGCTAAGTAGTGACTTGGTTTTATAATCCACTCTGTCTCTGTTCCAGAGAGATCTAGGAGTCATCATGAAAGAGCTGGAACGGATTCGAGGAGACGCTTGGCACCTCAGCCGCACATACCCTGAAGTTAAGGAAAACATCATGGAGAGACTCACAGATGTGGATGAGTGCTGGGAAAACTTGGACAAAAAGTTTGTCCAAAGGAAGGCAAGACTGAGCCAGGCAGAACAAGTCCAGCTCTACTTCAATGACTGCAGGGAGCTGATGTATGTACAGGCCCCTTGAGTTTGGCAGTGGGCCTTATTTCTTGTGTTTTCTATATAGAATTTTCTAAATTGTAGCTGTTAGTTATTTGATTCCTGCCCCAGGTGTTCTGCAGCTTGCTTTCAAATGTCTTTGAATAATAATCCATGGCATCTTCTCAACAGCACTTCACAGAATTTACCAGGTATCAGAGGTGACCATGACACCTCAGCACAGTGTGCATGACAAAGAGACTTTTTATAGACTAATTCCTAAATAGTGTCAGAGAATTCCATCCCTGTGGATAAATTTGGTAGTTTCACAATTCCAATCGAAAATACTGTTGATTCTGTAGGAAGATAGGGTTAGATAATGAAGTAATTTGCACACCTGCATAGACACCTGTGCCCCTTTTTCTGAAAGCCAAAGCAGCTGCATTAAAGATAATCTCCTAGAACAGGTAATGAAAAAGTTCACCTTTGGGAGGAGTAGAAATACAAAGACAGTGAAATCGTTACTACTGACTATTGGACATTTACTATGCTAAGGGATAGATCCTGAGTTGAGGTAAATCATGCATTAGTTTGTGCCAGTTGAGAGTTATGGAGTAGAAAATATTTCTTAAAAAGTATCTATCCATATGCTTCTTTCCATGAGTGCTCTTTGTGTATGTGAAGTACTTTCATGTGTGGTGGTAAGGTTTCGATGGGCATCTGAAAGTCTGTGTATAAAAGTGCTGTTAAAGTCTGTAGCCTAGGCAATTGCAGTTAGTTCTTTCCAAGAATTTGAATGCACAATGCTTTGGTACATGCAGATCTACATCTGTATTTTTAAGAGGCTATGTATGGAAACAGTGCTGGGAATATTATAAATCCCCTAGATGTTTGAGTAAACCTTCCTCGATGTATTTGTATATTGCTATGGTTTAACCCTCCCAGTCAGCAGCTAAGTACTTTTACAGCCAAGGCACTCACCCCTCCAGGTTCCCAGTGGGATGGGGAGGAGAATCAGAAATTAAAAACAAGCAAACAAAAAAACCAACTCATTTGTTGAGATAAGAAGACTCTAGTAATTGAAAAAAGTAAAATGTAATAATACTAATGATGAAAAATAATTTAAAAAAAAACCCAACGAAAATAACCCATTCAAAAAACTATTGATGCGTAGTTCAATTGCTCATCACCCATTCACTGATGCCCAGCCTGTCCCTAAGCAGCCATTGCTCCCTCCTGGCCAACTCTCCCCAGTTTATATACTGGGTATGATGTTCTGTGGTGTGGAATATCCCTTTGGCCAGTTCAGGTCAGCTGTCCTGGCTGTGTTTCCCCTCTGCCTGGCTGTTGGTGCACCTCATCACTGGGACAGCCTGGGAAACTGAGAAGCCTTTAGCTTAGGGTTAGCACAACTCAGCAACAGCCAAAACAACACTGTGTTGTCAACATTATTCTCATACTAAATCCAAAACTCAGCATTGTACCATTTATTAAGAATAGAATTAACTCTATCCCAGGAAGATCAGGACAATATTAATACCTTTTGTGAGCAACTAAAAGTCTGTATTCATGTATCCACAGCCATGGGATATGTGCATTCCCAAATGTCCAACAGACCCATATTAATTTCCTTTTTACCCTTTGTTCCTGTTCTGTAGGGGCTGGGCTAATGAGATGCATGCTCTGGTGATTTCTGAGGAGCTGGCAAATGATGTCCTGGGAGCAGAGCTGCTCATCAAGCGCCATGAGGAATACAAGCGTGAGATAGAGAAGCAGTGGCTGAAATATGAAGAAATGCAGCGGGCAGGAAGTGACCTGATGAAGAATGGACACTTCATGTCTGTAGAGGTGTGTTGAGAGTTAAATATTTTACAAAGAAGAGTGAACAAAGACATGAAACAGACAGGAGGTGCAGCTTTGTCTCAGAACAGAAGAACTGAATGGGACAATCAGGTTCTTTACTATTAAAAGCTATGTATTTCATGAGACACACAGAAAAAGAAAACATATTTTAAAGTTCTTATGCTACATCACAGTGCAATCACCTTGGATTGCTGATGTCCCTGAGTTCACCAGAAGAAATCTAATTCTTCAGAAATGTCCACAGGGTCAAGAATGTTAAAATTTCTGTGATTCTGTTATCTGTGTATCTTTAGACTTTGCCCAAGACATTGTCTGTAGACCCAGAGATCACACCATCAAAACCATCTTCAGAATTTATGCAAGATTACATAACTTCTGTTGTAGAAAGTACAAGAAAACTTTCCACAGTTGAAGTCTCCCCATTGTTCCCTTGCCATAAGTGCATGCATTTGTTAAGTCTTCTGGTTCTCACTAGTTTTGTAGTACTAGTTGCCTGGATAAAAAGTTTCATCTTGGGAAATCACATGGCAGAATATTTGTCATACAGTATGTGGAATATGCCTAAAATTGTATTATCTAGCTACACAATTTGCATGCTAAATTAATTCAAGTAGAAAAAAGAGGACTCAGACATCTTTTCTAAATTATATTAACACCACAAAATAATGTGGAGGTCATCTTCTAAATCATGAAGGCAGATTACAGTTGACAGTTATGTGAAAGTCTGATTGGATTTTTCAACTCCTGGCATTACAAATATCCCTTTTCTAGATTGAAGAAAAACTGTTAGAGCTGTCAGAGCTGATGAAGAAGGTAAAGGAGAGCTGGGACATGAGGAAAGTGTTATATGAAGAAAACTGGGAGATCCAATTGCTCCGCAGAGAGCTTGAACAAGCAGAAGCGTGGCTGGCTGCCAAGGAGAGCTTTCTTTCAGATCCCTCCTATGGGGTGAGTAACAACCATGCAGCATTACTGAGCACTGTGTGCCTCTTAGCATATGCAGGGGGCCTGGCTCATGGATCAGCTCAGGCCTGAAATTAATCACAATCTCAACAGCAATGTGCCCTTGAGATTAGAAAGGGCAGGAGCTCTGTCCTCTTGCAGAAGTGAGCCCAGGGCTATTGCTGCATCTGACATGGTGATGGGCTCCTGGAAGTGGTGGCTTCCAGAGGGTGGTAGAAGTCTTGGAAGAATACCAGATCATTTATTCACATAACTTGCAGGAGGTTCAACCTTCCCTGTTTTGCTGAGAGCCTGTTTCAAAAGAGGTTTTCCCCATTTTGCAGGAGAAAAAAAGGGGCTTTTCCCACCTTGTTCTTCCCATTAAGCAGTAGAATGTTTTACGCAGACAGCTTGATAGCTAGCTTGTAAATTCCTTTTTAAACACAAGCATTCATATTTTTGTTTGTTTTGTTGTGTTTTTTCTCATTGTTGACTGTCTTCTGATAATTTATAAGATTGGAAAACAAAGTCATGAACTTGGGTATCAGAAACTAAGCAGAGGACATGAAAGAAGTCTCAGATGCATTTGTTGTAGAGCAGGAACAAATTCTGTGTCTAGAACAAGCTAGAATCCAAGTACTCAATCTCCACATAAACAGTTATAGCTGGAAGCCATGGTACTACATGGCCTTGCAGAAGAGGGAAGGTTGGTACTTGAACTCTCCTTCTCCTACAAAGCAGACAGACTGCAAGATGCAGACCTTTTTTAAAATGTAAATTCAGATTTTTTTCATTCAGTAACAGGGGTTTAGACATCCATTTACAAAATTTTCAGAATCCTCACTTGGCTAAATAGAATGGATCAATCTGAAAATCTTAGGCATAATCTCTTCTGGTGGACTTGATTTTGGGCTTCCGTATGTTATAATTTTTCCATTTAGGATTCAGTGTCTGAAGTAGAGGAATTACTGAAGAAACACCATGATTTTGAGAAGATGCTTGCAGCACAGGAGGAGAAATTTGCTCAGCTCAGCAGGAAAACTAAGGTGAGTAGTAGGAGACTGATGAGCTGTGCATGAAACAGGATGATGTGGGTCATTGATTGTTTGAACATCACTCCATGTAAGAGATGGGGTAATGAGTAACCAAAGCAGAAATATTTCAGACAGAGCAAAACTTATATGTGGATCGAAAGAGATCAACTAGCTTGAAAAAGCTGTAGGGGAGAAGTGGAAATTTTCTTCTGCCAGGACCAGCAAAAAGGGTGTGAGAAACAGGGTGATCCCTTGCTACACAGATGCAGAGATTTTGCTTCATTCTGGATTTCAGCTGGGGCCCCCTGAAAGTGAAAGAGGATAGCAAAGGGCTGAAAATAAATGGAGACCAAGGCACAAATAAGCCTTTTTCCTTCTGGCTTAAGATTTTTACAGTGGATTGTGTTAAATACCAAAGATATTCAGTGAGTCTCTCAGATTCTATTTCATTGCGGGGGAGGTTTTTAAAATTATTTTCCTGAAATAACCAGAAAAACATAACAGTTGTGTTTGACTTTAGGCTGAAAATTAATCCATCTTTTGTTCAGTGATTTGCAGACTGGCTAAGTGAAGGGATGAATGGCCTTCCCTCCAAAATTTTCCATGAGAGCAACCCTAGATACTCAATGTGCTTACAGAAAACTTAAAGAAGCAGTGCCACAAGAAAAAGAGCACAGTTTCTCCTTAGCTTATTAAACAAACAAACAAAAAAACCCCCAGCCTCCAGAGAACTTAGTAAGGGCAGAATTCACCATATTTGAGGTTAACTGCCATTATTATTTGTGATTTGGGGAACAAAATAATGCTTAGCACATAGCAATTAGATTCAGGTCTAACTCTATGAATGCCAGTGAAAGTACAGGCCTTAAGATTCAGTCCCAGGAGAGAGTTTATTTGAAAAACTGTTCCTGCTTAAAATAAAAAATAAATCTTAGGTAAGTATTCATGAATGCATGAAGGTGATTTTAAAAAATGTAATACTGCTGTCCTACAGAGAGAGATGAATCTTCTGAAACAAGTGGACACAGAAGAAAGTGAGCAGAAGGATAAAGGCAAAATTGTACGGGTTCCATCTCTGAGAAGGAAACCATCTGACAAAAGGAATCCACCACCAAAAGGGACAGAGATAAAGAGCACGACACCACTGCCACCCACACACAGCGTGTCCTGGAGGGTCCCACTTGAAACTATTTTCTCCCCTGTTGAAAAATCTCCAAGGTTCCAAGAATTCACTTCCTCAGAAGTTCCTGAAGTGCAGAGCAGCAACAAAACAGAAATGAAAGCTGAGACAAGGCCCAGTGAGATTATTACTCCAGCTACACCAAAGACAGTGGGCCCACAAACTGCATCTTTGGAAAGTCACAGTTCTTCAGGCTCTCCTTTATCTCCTACTCCTATAAGCCAGCAACAGAGCAGCAATTTGTCAGAGTCACTAGCCACAGATCACATATCTCCTCAGGAAGAAGATGCTATAGGCTCCTCTTTCTCCAACCTGCAGACCAAACTAACAGCAATGCCACCCAAGCCTGAACAAAGTTCACTAGATAACTCACCCAACTTACTGCTGTCTAGCTACTCTTGGGAAAGATTAAAGAATACATCTTCGGTAAGTCCCAGGAATTTCTGGTTCTCTCCTCACAAAACCACTGACCTGTGCTAGTTAAAGTAAGGCAGTAACAGGAAGTTCTGTGTGAAATTCACAAAGAGCACCATACAGTGGGCATTCTGGTGGGTCCACTCCTGGATTCAAACAAGAAGCATTTTATGTGCTTTTGCAATTCAAACGCTTTCCACAAAGACAGTTGACTTAAGCAGCTATGTACAGCTTAAAACTACTCTTAATTTGCTAAGCTTTATAGCCTAGGTCTTAACAACTATATTGGTTTCTGTGTTTCTTTTCCTGAACTAGAGGCTATTCCTGCTGCTGAATACTCAGCAGAGCACTTAAAAACAAATGGTGTTTCATAAAGAGGATGATTTACCTACACCCTCTGTGTGAGGTGGCAGTGCTTAGTGTCCATTCTGTTTAGAAGTCAGAGAGAGCCAGGACTTCATGGCACACTTGTCAAAGAGCTGACCAGATGCAAGACTAGAACTAACAACTCCTGTTTGCTCACTCTGGCAGGAAATTCACTGCTAACTCATTGGCAGATAAAATTGTTTCCTTTTGCTCCTCTGCTCTTGAGGAGGAGCATGTTTGTCACATACCCAGGTGTACCACTACAACACTATACATTGGCATAACTCAATAATTGTGAAGGTGGTATGAATAACTTGAACAATTTAAGTTGTAAAATGTATGTAATAATATAAAAATAATATTAGTTAATTAACACACTATGATAGAACAAATTCCGTAAGTAAATTGGTCAAGAAGGATTTGAATTATCTGTGTTTAGGTGGTCTGTCAAAGATATGATTGCAACCTAGTGAGGATTTCCAGCTGTGCGGTCAATGTAAAGGTTAGAGGAACCAGAGATCAGTTTCTTTACATGGAGTTTATCTAAAAAAAACATTCAGAAATTTAGCATAAGCCTAAGGGCCATTTAAAAGTAAAGTAGCAATGTTCTTGTATGTCTCAGGTTTCTGCACATCTCCAGAACATGGAGGGTTTCCTAGAGAAGCGAGACCAGCTCCTTCCACGAAGACAACAGGTAGAAATAAATACCATCACTCTGGGTTATTTCATTTTTCCTTGAGTTATAGTCCAGATTTGGTCTGACTTCTTGAGGATAAGCTCTTGCTGAACAGGAGCTCAGTAGTGTGGGTTTGCTTCAGGTACCCCTAAAAGGCACAAGGAAGTGTCCACTGGCTTTGGCAGTACCTGATCTCTCAGAGAAAGAGACAATGGAATTTTTGCCTGTCATGGGAATCACGCAGAACAGGGTCTGTCTACAGTTAATGGATTTATAAACCAGAGTCTAGGCTGTATGAACGTGTTAATTTGTTTCCTAATTATAAACCATATATCAACTGGTTTCAATATATCAGCTGTATTGGGGAAAAAAACCCCACAACAACCAAAAAAAAACACACCATAAAAAAACCTAAAGCTTCATGGTCCTGTAACAGCTTGTGATAGTTTGTTGGTAGTGGAAGCCCTCAGTCTGATGCTCCCAATATTTATAATTTCTAACTGTGCTAGAACAGAATTACGGTTCTGTTTATCTTTGAAGAATTGGTTCATTAAATACAGTTTTGAATTAAACTGAAATCTAAATTCTTATTCTGGGAAATAACACCACTTCAAGTCAGTAGCTTAATGATCACGACAGGCCAAGAAATTTTCTAATATTCACCACAAATCTGCAGACATCAATGTTTGCTGAGTGTTTGCACATAAACAAGTTGTTTCAGATTATTTGTCCCATAGAATATTTCCTCTGAAATTTTAATTTTAATGACCTCTTTTAAAAAGTGAATCTGGTATGGATTCCATCTTCTGGAAGAGAAATTTAGTTTTTCTTCACTTCTGGGCAGGCAGAATTTAGTGTTCAGAGATGCTGAACTTCCATATTACACAACAAGAAAAACTGTAACTTACCTTCCTCAGAACTGTTTCCTTCCTTTTCTCTGAATGACCAAATTGTCAACTTTATTCACTGGCATAACAAAATATGAATATAAGTTAAGGATCCTTCATGAAGAAGAGTCTCATGGCACTAGGCTAAGTTTCAGTGGTACTTAGTTGGGGTTGGAAATATCTGCTGCTTTTGCACATTATTCAGTAGCATTCCACTGGGGTTAGTTGTGTAAATGAAGAAGAATTCAGCAGCCACATTAGATAATAATAACACTTGATAGAAGTAGCCTGTGCCCAGCAGACAGCGGCCAGTGTTCCAGCTAAAGAAAGTGTGGAGTTTTAGTGGCCAAAAATTAGACAGAACTTTGATTATCCACCTTCAGTGGTGTTGCTGACCACATGGTGTAGGGCTTGCTTGGACCAGGTTATGTCATTTGTTTAGTTCTGACTCATAGAGACCCTTTCTTGAATCACTCACACAGAAACTATAGCAGGTTCTGTTTTTCTAAGAGATAACAATGACTGTGAGGACTTCTGTGATCATAACATCGACAGATCCCAGCTTCTTGTGGAAGTTGCATGTGAAAGATTTCTCTACTCCTGTAAAATATATTTCACAGCTGAATTTTATTACCATTTCTATTCATGTAGCCACACTCAAGATCTTGGAAATCCTTCTATGTAAAACTTGATGGATTAAAGCTTGATTTCTATAATGATGACAAAGAAGCAACTAAGGTAATTTGTTTTTTTAATCTTTTTAGCAAACTTTGTATTTACATATGTTAAAATGAATTTTAAAATGTCACCTTTGATTTGGGGCTGGGGTGATTTTCAAATGTCAGCAGAGTGAAAATTCAGCAATTATTCAACTGATACAACTAAAAACAGATTGATAAACTTCCAGAAATTTTCAAAGATACTTCCTCTAAGGTATATCTTATTCAAGGATTGCCTTCAAGATATAATGCAATCATCCATGGTTCCTCTGTGGTTCATCCAATTCAGTGATCCGAAAATTAAAGTTAGAAGCATAAAGAGATGGATGTGTAGTCTGCCTGCAGGTTGGTATGGAATTGAATCCTAGCAGAAAGGACACAGAAGACATTTTGTTTTAATTTTATCCCCCTTCAGAATGTATCCACAGTCCTGTCCCTCGACATTTCTGTTGCCAGATGTGAGAGGCTGGTGAATTACTCCAGGAAAGAGAACGCCTTCATGCTGCGGTGAGTCTTACAGAGAAAGTCACAAATAAAAGCCTGTGTAGCTCGCTGCCCACTGTCACCTAAGGCTGTATGTTGTTAGGAGGCATAACTGAAGCGTCTCACAAGTCCAGAAGGTATAAGGCAAAACTGACTAGAATTCACCTTTTCATATCCTTATTTACAGGCTGAGAGATGGGGCAGAGTATTTCTTTGCAGCACCTTCTCAGAAACTGATGGAGGACTGGCTGCAATCACTACAGAATAATATAGGTATGTTCTCACTTCCTTCAAGAATGAGCTGTACTTTTAGCAAGTGATGGTAAGAGAAAGAGAAGAGAATGACAAGATGTCCTTAGTTTGGGACATTTTGAGCCATGCTTTTCACCTCTGTAAGAAAGCAATACACAAGTCATCTGCACCTTGTGATGTAGTGTCCTGGCAGAGAAATGCAGTCCAGGGTGACTTGCAAAGCTGTCTATCAGTTGTTCTGTGGCCAACATCGGGTTATTCTCTGGTAGGGGTGTGGGGCTGTATTCATCCTTTTACTAAGGAGCTGCTTTGGATTTGATCAACAGCTTTTCTTCTGAATCTAGATCCCTTCTGGACATCTCTCTATGTAGTGGCTTACTGGAAAGGAAGCCATAGCATCATTATAACTGTGATGGTCAGAGAAAATTGTTATGGACTCAAGAAGTGGAAAACTTTACCTCTAATGTTACTTTTTATTTGTTGGGTTTTTTGACTCTGTAGGACATGGCAGCAGATCCCATTCTACAGTGATGGCACAAAGTTTCATTTCAAACACAGAGACCTCCCAGAAAAGAGTGTGGGACTTTCCAGACAGGAACTCTGCTGAAAGACTAAGCAGCAAAAGCTCACTCGTGAGGTATGGGCTCTGTGCTGCAAAGCTGAACAGATGTCAGTGCTGCTTGTGCTCAGGTTGCAGTCACTACTAAGAGACTGCCCTGAGGTCAAAAAGTCCTGGTCCTCTGTCACTAATGTCACAAAAGTAATGTGGCCAGCAGGAGTAAGGCAGTGATTGTCCTCCTGTACTTGGCACTGGTGAGGCAACACCTCTAGTGCTGTGTTCTGTTTTGAACCACTCACTTCAAGAAAACGAGTGTGTCCAGAGAAGAGCAACGAAGCTGGAGAAGGGTCTGGAGAACAAGTCCTACCAGGAGAGGCTGAGGTTGCTGGGGCTGTTGAGACTGGGGAAAGGAGGCTCAGGGGAGACACAGGCAAGGAAAACACAGCCACAGCCAAATTCAGAAACCTGGTCTGTTTAAACCAATTTTTCTTGCATTTGGAGTCTGTACAAATCTTACAGGCTATGATGTGAAATCCTAGTCCCTCAGCTGGGCAGATTTTTGCTGCTGAGCTAGACACTTAATGAGTCCTTACATATGCAGGGAGACTTGAACTCCTCTAGATTATACCTGATTTTCTGATCTTGCATTTTGTTGGTAGGAGAACACCTTCTTTCAAAATCAAACCAGAGAGAGAGTCTTCAGAATTTTCCAGAGATTTAAGGAAGATGGACCTACAGTAACACAAGCCTCAATCACCACCCTAAGCCTAGAACAAAGTGGAAATAAAACAAAACTGCTTCCATCTCTACTAAAAGCAGGAAGAGAAAAATTGCATTTGTCTCAATGAATTCCAGACAATTATAACTTAACTCAGGCCTCTGGAAATGTATTAATATGTTTTAAGTTAATCACTTCCCTCTGAACTTTTAAAATTATGTATTTAATCTCATAAAATCTTTAAATATAATTAAACAGGACTGCATCTGGTATACTTCTGCGTGTACAACAACTTTGTCATTTGCCATTATCACCCAAGAGTTATCTACTCCAAGGCACTAAACCAAAGGGCAGGGGACCTTTAAGCCAGACTGCTCAAATGAAATGATTCTGTGAGACAGGAATGGGGAGCAGTGAGCAGAGCATGAGGTGCAAGCTGTGAGTTAACTACAGCCATGTGCAAGTAGATTTGCAGATACCAACAGAATAGATTCAAGAGGCTTGGGTGGTCTGTGCAGCCAAAGGTAATGTTATATACTTTCCACAGTGCTTTGTGGTCTCCATAGTCTTTACTTTTTACAGCACATTAACCAACAATTCTCTATTTGTCAATTCTTTCTGGATGAAGCTACCAGGAAAAAAAATCCTGTAGTGTTACTCATTTTTAATAGAATCTGAAACTTAAATAAGGCATGAACAATCAGTGTTTCAGTGTAAAAGGAGAAGAAAAGTAGGATAGCAAGGAGGAAGTCTAGCCCCCAGACAGCAAGCTTCACTTGTTAAGGCATGGTGTAATCATGGGGAAGAATATCTATCTTTTTCCCCCTACTTATCTCTGTTTCTGAGCCAAAGAAAAGTTACCTAGCATGAAGCTGGAGAGAAATGGCTTTTTTCCCCCCCTGGACAGTGTAGCGGCTGCAGCACTTCCCTGACAGGTGGAAGCTCAAACTTGAAGTCCTTAACTAACTCCTCTCACAAGGACTTCAGCCTCAGGCCTTTTTATGCAGTCTGAAGCATCACTCTTGCTCTCTGCTTGCAATCCTCTCCTCTGCACTGTCTACTTCTCCAGTGGTAGTTTATTTGCATAAACTACACCGAGTTTATGTAAATACTGTATTGGCACGTGCAACATCTAGAGATTAAATTTGTGTTCAGTCTGATTCAGATCAGTCACAGGCATCCAACAGGTGAGCTAATAACTTCATTTTTTTGGCTAATCCATCTCTCTCCTCTGTTCACCGCAACTGGAGCTGCTGTCTGTCACAAAAAACCAAAAAACCCAGCACATCAAAGTAATGGGAAACTGATGCATTTCATTATTGTTGATCATTTTTAACTGATTTTAAAAAAACAAAAACAAAACAAAACCCTCTTTAGTATTTTAAACTTACTGTTTAATTGAACAAAGATGTGCCTTGGCTGTGGCACAGTACAGCTGCCTCCTCATCCCACCTTTTGCCATTCCACTGAAGAGGGTTTTACCTCAGGAGGTAGATTTTGTTCCAGGCTCTCCATACCTTTAAAAACCAGAAGATCTTCTCCCAGATTCTTCCATTCAATCTTGAAACCAGTGACTGCCCTGTGAAGTTCTCAGCAGGCATTTAGCATAAGTAGCACTTATATACCTGGAAAAAACCTTGTTTTGTGTTTAAGTACATAAAGACTTTCATGGGTCTGGCACTCTTTTGCAATATTTTATTTTTAATTAATATATTATTAAACAGGTAAAAGACACAAGCAAGCGATTTCTATGAAGAGCAGCTAATAGCTATAAGAACAGTCTCATTTCCTTTGTGTTTGACAGCAGATAGCAAGCTCTGTATTTGTGGGGTTTTCCAGCAAAATGTTCATCAGAGAGCAGTGATCTGGGGTGCACTTTGGATGAAGTTTTTGGCAGGCATGCATTCATCTTCAGTGGTTAAGCAAACACACCACCAGACCAGCAAGGCCTGGTTTATAAGTGTGGCACATGCCGTTTTGCGGTGAGATGCAGAGAGGCAGCTTTCTCCTGGAAGTGTCTGCTTTGGTTTCCATGCACTATTTTCAGTCACAGCACAATTTGTGGTACTAGGCCAGGCAAGAATGGCGCCAAGGAAAAAAAAAAAAAAAACAACACAGCCTCTGAGGAACAGCCACACAAAATTTCAGAGGCCCTTAGACTCCATGTTTACCCTAAAGGGAACAAGGACCAGTCCTGAGCACAGGTCACTGATCAGCCTTATGTCACTGAAACTATGCCTTATATTTCTGTGGGTTTGGGGCACTGCAAATCAGCATGCTCTGCACCAGAGTTCAGGAGTGCTTTGAGGGACAACCTGTGCCAGCCACCTCAAGCCACCTGTGTCAGCCACCTCCCACAAGCTGCACAGACAAGACTGTGCAAGGTGTAGGTCTCTCCAACCTGCAGAGTTCTCCAGCAGCCTGTGTCCTCACAAATGCCCTCCAGGTCCTCCTGCTACACCATCAAGCCAGCAACTCACTCCTTCAATGTCACAGAATCCTAGAATCATTTAGGTTGAAAAACACCTCTACAACCATCCAGTCCAAACACTAACTCAGCATTGCCACGTCCACCACTGAACTGTGTTCCCAAGTGCCACACCCACATCATGTTAGAAAAACAAAAGGCAACCAAAATGAAATAAAGAGGCACTCTGATGGGCAGTGATATAGCCCTCACATAATTTCAGGCTCTGAAATGCAAAAATATATTTTAAAAAGCCATTATCATTTAAGGCTACAGAGGCACCACATGGGGCACCAAGGACATGAAGGGGCACATGTCTGTCTGTGCTTCTGGCTGCAAGGTTAGACAGCAGCTCCCAACCTAACTTAAAGTGTTGACAAAACCTCTGGTGAGAGTTTTCCCAGCAGAGTCACACCACCTTCCCCACCCACAGCTCCCCTCCACCCTCCTTCATTCCCTCTGTAACAGATTTTAACAGTCCCTCAGACAGTAATTCCCCAACAACTGTGGGTTACCTGAAAACCTTATTTGCGGCTCCTTCACATTTTACTGGGCCTTTCTATTTGTATTAGCAGCACTATGTCTGCACCAAACATGCCCCAATCATTAGTCTGTGGAGCATTTTGAGAGACCAGATTTTCTCAGTGTAGCTGAGCTGCCTTGCTGCTGGGCATGTGCTGCCAAGGTTCACAAGGGTTGCAGATTGTTCTCTGTAGCCCATGAACACAACAGGGATTTCTTTTTGCACCAGCAGAGCTTTCTAGGACCAGCCAGAGGAGCATGGAAATGGTGCACACCTGTTGTGACAGGCAGAAGAATTATAAAAGAAAGGTCTCATAAAATCAGGCTTGCTCTGTTAAATTAAGAGCTAGCCTGTCATCTCTTCTAAGTGTAGCTAAGCAACTTGCAAGTTCCCATGCAAAAACAATCTTGGTATGAGAGGTTTGTTAACACAACGACCTATTCTTGGGTTGAAAAATAAATGCATCTGTGTAAACAATAAGATCTGTTCCATGAGAACCCATAAAGGAAAAATGTAAACAACCTGAATCTTAGCATGTACACACAAATCACCTTCTGACCAAAAAACGTAGTAAGAAAACTAAGCCAATAAGTGCTGCACATGAGGTCTGTGAAAACTGTATAAAATAAGTGATGTAAAGAAAGGAATGGCTTTTCCCCCATGAAGAAAACAGAGTCTCAGCTAATTTATTACAATACACACCTTGTGCACAGAGCCATGTGGGCTTGTATGTGCTACACAATACTGTGCCAGGACATGCTGCTCTCCTGCACGAAGGGAACAGATCCAGCTGGATCAACTCTCAACTCAAAATGGCTCTTTATATTTTGTCTTGAAGCAGTATCTGATTAGTTCTTAACTTTGCGTGATCTGAATCCTGAAGTACAGTTGCATTCCAGCTGTCAAGACTCCTCAGTTCTGGATGGTATTCCTTATCTCAGCAAGTAAGTACTGTACAAGAAGCATTGCTGAGGCTTAGCCATTGCCATTGCAGCAGAAGCAGCATTTAGTAAATGCATGCTTCAGGCAATCAAGTCTTTTGTAAATGCTCTCCCTTTGAGCTTCAATATTGCCTGTGTATACCAAAAAGACAGACCCTTCTTTCTTGTTCTTCGTCTGATTTTGGATTTCAAGTACAACTAAATCTAGATCTCAAGTAACTTTCCAACACAGAAGAAATATGTAAGATTCTCCTTGGAAATCCTGATGAATATGCTGCATTTGGAATAAATAATCGAGAAGCAGATCCAAATCCTTCAGCGTGAGGAAGTCTGCAAACTTCTCTGACTTCTGTGGAGCTCTGTTTTATATTGCTCAGCATCCTTCCCTATCATCCTTTTAATGTAGTGGAGGGCTATAAAGGTGTTCCAAGCTTCCAGCTCAAGGCAAAGTCTCTCACTGCATTCCAAAGCAAATGAAAAGCAGGTGTCATTTTCCAAGTATTGTCCACCAGCAAGGAGGAAAATGAGTGTCCTATTTTTTATTTTATTTTTTGTGCTCTATTTTATGTAGCACCTATTAAAAATACTTTGCCTGTGATGTTAGGGATAGAAGACTATAAAGGGAAAAATCTTCTGTGTGTGAAAATACAATGGCTCTGCACTCAGTGGGTTATGTTGTTCTATCTCCTTACAGATATAAACTATCAGTTTATATCTGTAAGGAGAACCAGCTTATGTCTCAGTCATGATCACTAAATTAAATATACTTGAGTCAATGGTAATTACTCCTCTCAAGCTTCTGCTATGAAAAACTTGTTTCAGGCTCTCGACATTTTAATCCATAAAGGCACTGCTGACATAAATCAATATGATCACTTGTGCTTTATGCAGAACTTTTCCTCCAGCCAACACTCAAAAAAACTGTGCTCACTCACTGCTGCTAGCCCCCTCTCTCTTGAAATGTAACTGCCCCCTTCGTGGCAGTCTGAAGCTGCATTTCTGTGCCAGACTCTTGCAGGGGAATGGAAAAAAGGAATAACTTCTAAATCAGCAAGGGAAGTCAGCCAGACAGAGTGCAATTGTCCACACTGCAGTTTAGCTG
This sequence comes from Trochalopteron elliotii, assembly GCA_024734555.1. NCBI lineage: Eukaryota > Metazoa > Chordata > Aves > Passeriformes > Leiothrichidae > Trochalopteron > Trochalopteron elliotii. The sequence goes on from JANPWX010000339.1 coordinate 1,051,987, forward strand.
CTGTTCACATATATATATGCCTGACTTCAAAGCTGAGCCCACCAATTCAGTGCAAATTCTAGTTGCTCAGCCTGTCTGAAAATCTGGACATCACTGAATGCAAATGGCCAGGACTTGACCTGTAAGGAAGTATTGAAAGGACACCGACAATGGGCTCAGGGTTGAAGGGACAGGCTCATATGAAGAACTATCACCACCACCATATACTGTAACATGAAGGAGGATCCTGGGAGGTCTCTGCTAACCAGGACACTAATTTCTAAACAAGTAGGACCACATTGTAAGGCTCTTGTGGGCTGAAAATGTGGGAGAAAGAGATAAAATAAACCCTTTTGAAAGCTAGGAGCCTGAACACGGCAAGGTGAGAAATGTACAGGTTTCCTCAGTTTTCTGCAAATAATGAACACTGTGATGTGTTGTAATGTGACTGTGATGTGTTGCAAGGTGCTGCCATAGCCTTCAGTGGGGAACAGTGCAAAAATTCAGCCTAGGGGTATCCAGGGTAGCCGGAGAAATTCCCAGTCCTTCTGCTTCTCCTTCGTTCTACAGCACTCCTGATTGCCTGGAGGAGCATGTCTTTGTTATTGAGGATGTTGTATTTGCTCAGGTTCACAAGTTTATCAAAATTTTCAGAGGAGTAGATTAGCCTAATGAGGTAGTACGGTGAGCAGTTGTTCTCCAGATTTACTTTCCCTTCCTCCATCTCCGAGTGATCACGCTTTACCCCTGCAGAGAAAGACAAAAGCCACCACAGCGAGGTGAATCTGGAGTACTATCACACAGTGCTGTAGGGGACTGAGCTCCTTGGCAGGACCCACTGTTAAAAACAGCCCCCAGGAAATATTGCAAACCCACTCCACATCTTGAAAGAGCCATTCCTGGTCAATTTTCCCAGCTACTCCTCCTTCCCCTCCTGCTGAAGCTCAGACCTGGAAATCCCTCAGCAGAGCTGGCACAAATTCTTACATTCCTCCTTGTCCTGCCCCTGCAGACATCATTCCTGGGCAACACACCCATGTGTCCACATCCATTCCCAATCCCTGTACGTCTGACTCTCAAAGATACACACCTGGAACACTTTTCAAAATCCATGATCTCTCCTGGACTAGTGGTGACAAGTCTGCCAGCTAGAGTGAGTGGACAGCCTAGTACATACAAGGAGGCCTTGTGATGCTAACTACACAGGACTGCCTGTTGCAGAGTGCAAAGGGACCAGAGCATCCTACATCAGACTCCAACCCTGGCCTCAGGTTATGCCTCTTGGAACTGGCAATATCCATACTCCCTGTTACGTCAATGCTCTTGCTTAAAAGGATCCCCTAATTACCTGCACCAAGGACTTTGGCAGTCTCATATTTACGTTTCTACAAAATTTTTAGCTACATTTCTTTGCTGATTTTTTTGCCCATCTCCTTGCAGTCTGAACCAAATATGCCCAAGACACTAATGTAATGTGAGATGACTATCAGCAGGCCTACAAACAGATGGCTGAGATATTCCTTATGATTTCAACCAGCACCTCATGGAAAAGACACAAGAATTGTGCTTGAGACACAGCAGGTTAGTCTAACCTAGTGGTTTCTGAACAGTGTGATCTCAGGCTGCTGGGCACAGGCTACCACTAGAAGTGGCTGAATTAAAATTATCCAATGTTGCTTCACTGAGCCTCACAATGCTCAGAGAGGCGTATTATCTATGCTGTCCTCATCCAGATAAAGCTGCATCTGCCTCAAGCACACAAAAGCACAGTCTGTAACTGCTGCACTGCAAAAGGGTGCTTCACAAGCTGAGTCCTTCTAGAATTGAAATAGCTAAAAACAAGAAAAATAAGTACCCACATTCCACAAGATGTCTCTCATCCCCCTAGAAACAAAAAACTCTATGTTAAACTTGAAATCCATGAAAGCAGGTTGCCAAGGAGCCCCTCCTCCAACCACCCACATCAGTTGCTGGTTGTCAGCTTGATGGATGAATCACCAGCTGCTCAGAGATATGCAGGTGAGTGTCAAAGCTCACCAGTTTGGGCCTGGAGCACAGAGAACTGGCAACAGCTGCTCTGCTCTGCAGCATCTCATCTATTTTTCATTCAGAGAGATTCCAAAATCTTCATCTGCTTTACCTGCCACCCACTGCTCAATGGCTGGATCTCCCCACACATTGCCATTTGGACCATTTCCAGCTTCCACTGAACAAGCCTAGCTCCTTCTATGGAGTATCTCCTCTTTTCATCCACAGAGTTTCTAAATGTGATTTTCTTGATTTAGCTCTTACTGTACATGTTCACTGAGCATCACTGAACATCCTTTACTTTTTGTAAAGTACCTTTTCTTTTTGCTGCTATTCCTACCCTTCCCAAATCCTCCCTCAGAGACTTCCACCATGCTCTGGTCCCACTCAGGGCCCCAACAGAATTTTGGGTAAAGCTGGAAGGAGGTCACCCCAGGCACTTGAGCAGAGACAGCTGCACATCCCAGGCTGGCCCCATATCTCTCTGCTCTGGCCCAGCTCCTACCAAGCACCAGATGGAGCCTCTCCCACCACAGGCACACATGCTCCTCCTGCCCAGGTACCTGTGCCCAAGCCTGCTTGTCCCTCAAGGCCTGGGAAGGAGGTTCCCTCTGGACCTGCACCTCCCTCTCCACCATGGGCAGCCTGTCTGGAGAAGGCAGAGGTGCAAGGCCAACACTGGGGCTGGATGGCCCAAGGGCCAGCTCCTGCTGCTGCTTTCCAGCCCACCAGCAGAACGCCCTTCTCTTCCTGTTCCCACAGCTCTCTGGGCCTTTCTTTACTCTCCCTCTTCCCAGTGTCAGAAATCTCCAGCACTCTGCACATTGCTCTTGGCAGGACATGGCATCAGGCACAAGTGAGGAACACCTGCGGCTCTGCTGCAAGGGACAGTGACAGGAGCCCTCTGCCACAGGCAGGGCTGGAGGAGGCAGTGTGGCACTGAGCTGCCCAGGATTGTGTCCTCTGTGCTTTTCAAGTGGAGAACGAGCAGCAGGAGTGTGGAGGCTGCTCTTGTGTCTGCCATCAGTGGACACATTACACATACCAGGGGTAGAGCACAGTGCACAGTTCTGTTGATTGCATTTACCTGGCTCCTTGAATTCCTTAAAAGTGTCATTCACCAAGGGAAAATGGATTACAATAGGTGCTCTGGGGTCCTCTGCATCCGCAAATATATAACATTCCTTTGGGTTCTTCTCTTCTTCCGGACTTAGCTCCACTTTGGGGAATGGGATATTTTGTATCTTGCAATATTTGTATGTCATCTCTAATTGCTGTGGGCACAGAATGTCATGGAGTTAAAGCTCTAAGAAAAGAATCAGGTTTACTCAGGTATCCTGGAAATACTGTGGCATGTTAACTCATTCCCAAGAAACACTATGAATTGAGTGTGTAGTCCAAAGTAGCCACACTACAACCTTACTTTTGACCACCACTCAACTTAAGTCAGACAATGCCACTTATCACCCTATAATGTTTTTCACAAGCCCAACTGAATGACCCAAAGTCACACTCAGAATTTGTCATGACAGACCAGGAGAGGTCACGGGCATCTCTCCAGCAAACAATTGTTACTGCAAATCCATGAAGATTCTAGGAAGTATATCCTGCAATTCCCTACAGAAAAAAAGACCCTAAGAATTTCTGTAGTTCCATTCTTGAAGGAAGTTTCTTTCCTCCTTTAAGGTATGGTGATACATGATTAAGATTTAGACAGCCACTTACTCAAAAGTTTTAGTAAGACATGTTTTACTCTGCAAGGAGCAGTGTAAGTTAATCTTCTCACCTTGAACACATGCCCCAAACCATAATCAAGGGATATAATGACATCTACATCCCTCTCTGGCTTGAAAAGTGCTGCACCACTGGTGTTGATGAAGTAGCCAACATCTATCAGACAAAGGTATTTCTGCAGTGGTGTCAGATTGTTAGGGAAACCGTCCAGCACAGTGTCTGAAAAACATTTTAATATAGTTAGTGGTGCATTTTTAGGAAAGGAGTGAGTAATTCTGTCTGTGCTATATGCTAAGGGGAGCTCCTTGGTTACCCTTGAGACCAGGGTCACCTCCCTCCACAACATGAGCCCACAAACACGACCTCAGGAGCATGCCCTTCAAACTGCACATCTGGACACACCTGGCCTGTTTCCACACTCTCCCAGGCACACTCACAAAGGCAGGCTGTGGGGCAGTCAGACAGAGGACAGGTGAGACAGACTCCACTGACCTCACAGCTGCTCTGGGGAGTCATTTTTCACAGAATACAGACTACAACAGATTTTTTTCCCCTCTAAGAACTGGGAAAAATGCAAACAAAAACAATTTCACAGCGAAGCAAGACAACTAACAAATGCAATACATCATTGGACTTTTGCATTGCTCTTTTTTTGCTTTTACCTTCTCAGGGTTAGACTCCTCTCTCAGGTTGAAAAATCTGACTTCAACTCACTTTCAGTGATCTCATATAAACTATCTTAGCCATGTTGTAAAAAAATACCACATCATGCACGCATCACCTACCAACAGCTTAAAATACTGCTTGAATTAATTAAACCTCACATTAGTGCCAAAAGGGGATTATACCAACAAGTAAGTTGAAATCTAAAGCCAGTTTCTGATAGCTAAACTCTTACTTCTCTGCTAGCCACCTCACCAGCTTGTCCTGTAGACAGCAAGTCCTCTACTGTTCCTCTAGTACAGTTTCAGTTCCAGGGAACAGAGAACCTTTTACCATAGTTTTAAATATCAAAATAGTGGTTTAAGAGTGTTCCTCAAGTTCACAAAATGAGGTAGCAAAGCCCAGAGCAGAATACTTGAGCCTTAAATCATTTTGTTTAGGCATTTTAAGAAACTGTTGATCACAGAAATACTGTTGGCAAGTTCCAGCATTTCAATTCATTCAATCACTCTGCTTCCTTGGCCTTGTTCTGTAGTGTTGATTTAAACCATGCAGAGTAAATCTAGTTCATTCCATACCCTGGAATGTTTCACACCAGCTTGAAGTAATAATTTATAATTTTTCCATTCCCTCACTGTGAAGTCTTTACAAAATGTGCTTATTTTAGCCTTCAAGGCCTTCTCTGCTGAGAATTCACAGATTCAACTTTAATAAGAGACATTTGCTTGCAGTCCCTCACAGAAGAAACAGAGCATACTTTTTAGTTTTATTTGGCCCAGTGAACATTTTTAGATGAAATTCCATTACCCCTGTTTTATTATCACAGAGATGGAACTTTGCAGCATTTATTCTTGGCTGCATATGTGAACTAGAAGTAGACATTTTTCTTGTAAGAATCCCTTCTTCCATCCCACATCCAAATAAATATTTTAAAGAAATCCTGTCTCAGAAATAACCTTACAAGTATGAATGCCACTGTAACTGCATTACACTAATTCCAGACTATTAGTTCAATTTCTCATCAGGAAAATTAGGCATTGAAAGTCTTGTTTTAATGTCAGATAACCTGAGCTGCAGGGAAGCCTTTAAAACAAAGCTCTATTCTCAAGACTTCATCTACCACAAAATTCTCATTTCTGCTCACAGATCTGGCACGTCCTCTTATTCCTAGAGATGGATCCATGCCTGGATTAGCTTGATCTTATGCAAGCAACAAAAATAAGATGGAAAAACCTGCTAATATTTCCCACTCCAGACTTTCAGTTTCCCTTTTTCCACTCTGGATTTCATGCTTTCCACATATTTTACTTTATTTGTAGAATATCTACCCTGACATCATCATTAGTGTTCTTATGCACACTTACTCAAAATCCTTCTTGAAATCTGCTTCTACCCATCTGTCTCTACAAAACTGTCAGCAAATAAAAGGACAGTTATGTCTTTTAACATTTACTGACTAACAATTTCATCCTTCATCCGTCTTCTGAAGCTGGATTGCTTGCTCCTTCTCTCACTCTCCCTTCCTATGCTACTTGTTTTTTCTCCTTCTTTCATTTGTTTTCTTAGAGCAGACACTTTTAGGACACAGACTGTTAGCTAACTGAACACAGAAAAGCACCACCATCTCTCGCCGTTGTCAGCAAACTGTGTACCAAGGGCAGAGAGGGACAAAACACATTGTAACTTGCCTAAAATGGGAAAGAAAATGCAATTTGCCAAAGAGAAGGGCTCAGAGAAGGCAGATTAACTTCAATAATGTGGGCTCCTCCCACATTGCTACCTGGTCATGGAATAAATGAAGATGCTGGGATTACAGGAAGGTTTCTGATGCAGAAAACCTCAGCTCCATCACCTTGCTGTCATTTCACAGATTATTTCATAGGTTTTGAGGTAAAACTATTGCTGTTTACTCTGCCTGTCCACAAAGCAAAGGCCACAGAAAATCGCTCTTCAATTTGTACATCAAGTCTGTGTATCTGTCTGATATTTACAGTCTAAACCTTTGTGACTTTAATTTTCTGTAGTTGGATTTTGGTATTTCTGTTCAGAGGGGTTAAAGAGAGGTCTCTGGATGGATAATTCATCAGGCAAAACACCAGACATATGGGCAACCACATCCTTGCAACTAGTCCTTTCCTTCATCTGATCCACATAATAACCTGCTATTTTATGCTTCTGCTGTTGCCTTTGTTTCTCAATCTTAAAAGATTCTGCCCTTCCTAAATCTTTTGACTACTGTACCTATGCAGAGTGACAAACTTCTTGTAGAAAAGCATTTCTTGACACAAATTACAGGTATCTTCTGGAATTGAAAGAGCAGTCCATGGACTAGTTCATTTTAACCTGTTACCCTAAAGAAACAGACACCATGAACATAGGTCCAACTCAGCTGATTTCCAAACCCTGAAACAAATATGAGTTTTCCAAAGTCTTAAAAACAAAATCTGAGATGTTACCTGCACAGTGCAGCTAACTCTTTGTTGCAGTTACCTTTCCATTCAATAAATTTTTTCTGATGGATATAGTCCTTATGAAACTCTAAGCCTCTCAGGAAGTTATGTGACTTTCCCAGTAGTGGACGCTTGGTCATAATGTCCTGAAACATTTCATACAACTTTCCTGACAAACAAGATGGAGGCTCGATAACAGTAATGTCTTCCTCAGGAGAATGTTTCTCTGAAATAGAGAAGAAACCATGAAATAGAAAAGAACCAACAGCAATCTGCCCTGCCAGACACCTCTGCTGGCTAGCTGCCCTTGTCTTCCTGTGGGTCCCTCTAATCCCTGTTTCTTGCAGGCTGCTAGAAAACATGTGCACATGACCCATGTCATTTATCAAAGAAAAATTTAGTTCTCTTTAAAGCATGCAGCTTTTGTGTTTTACTCTTTCAAATTACATACTGGCTTTGTACTTTCGCCCACAAGTAAAAGCCAACCTTCTCATCTGCAGTTATATCAGGTAGAGTCATTTAACAGACCATGAGTAAACTTTAAATGAAAAACATTTGTAGTAACATGAAGCATGCCTCTGGGGAAAAGAGAGAGAAGGGAAAAGAACATAGCAATCATTCTGATACAGATTAAATTCATGCTGGAAGATCCACAGTGAGGCAACAATTTAGAAACTCTTACCTATATCTACCATATCTTGGGACCATCGTTCCCAGAATTCATTTGAATTTGAGGACCAGTACAAGCCATCCAGCAAATTCCTAGTAAAAATGTTTGTCCAAAGACCTGCAAGTCAAACCACATGGGAAAAGTACTGCACTACCACATGTTAACCACTGAATATTGCAAATATCCATGCTACACATTATTAGCCCACCCAATCCAACCCCATCATGACACAACTTAAAGCAGCAGGTCTCAGAGAGCTCAAGCATAGTGGTGTAAGCACTTCAGTGCTCTTTCTCAGGAGGTAACCACACACAGAACATTCACTGCATAGTACAGAGTAACAAAGTAAGAGGTATCAGTCACCCAAATGATGATGTAGAAAGTTTCCTGTGTATCTGTGAGAGAAAGTAGGCTTTGAAAGCATGGTGAAACCATGTAAGCACAGAAGCATTCTTTAAACTGATTGATTATTTAAATTGATCTAAGACTCATTTTTTCATTCCAGGCATGTTTTGTTTCTCTGGAGTGCAGCTGGTCCAGGTTCAAAATAGAACTGGCTCCATATATGAGTCTGCTTTTGGAAAAGTAAGAATTATCCTTGCTCATTAAGCTCTATGCCAGGTACTTATATGAGGAACAAATTGAATCTTTAGCAGACTCCACAGTGAGAGAAATAAAGGCTTTTTTCTCCTCTACCCTTGTTTTTTGGTATCAAAACTAAAACACTTATAAGGATTTAAAATCTTCCTGGGACAGATGGGTTCCTCTGACTAGCTGTTTTTTCCCTTTCTTCACCTTTGGTGGCAAAACGGCCAGTCAAAATAGTTGTTGGAGGTCAAAAGGCCTTCCTTCAACCTTATGAGCAGAGAAGATTAGTGACACCATCCTCAAGCCACAAAGCTCAGGTAGCTCCTGCCACTGTGGCTTGTTCCAGATGACATATTTTATTCTCAGCTCCTTCCAATTCTACCCCAGTAATGCTTTGTCTAGAAATACAGTTTTTGAAGTTGAAGAGTTGGAGACAGATTGGGGAAGGAATAAGCATTATTTCCTCAACTTGCCTCTTCCACCATCTTGTTTGGTTTAGACAATAGAACAGGAAGCATGCTGCAACTTTCCCAAATACACCCAGGTGAAAAGGAGGGACAGGAGGAAAGAAGATACACAAAGAGCAAAATTGTAGGAAAGGGGTAAAACTAATGATTTAAGACCTAAAGCAGATATGCTGCCAAGGAGTGTTGTGCCTGTGGCTAGCAAATATCATGCTTTCTACAATGCTGTGATTAACTCTATAGCACTGCTATGTCACCTTCCAGATAGCAGATCCGAGATTCTGGCAGCTTCTTCACTCGCCTCCCCATGAAGAACTCGCTGTCAAAATATTCTGAAGGAATGGAGACTCCATATTTTGGTATGGCCACTTCGTAAGGAGAGAAATCTGTCCACTCTACAAAGAATTCACATGACGCATGTTTGTTGCAATAAAAGCAAAACCCCAAAACACTCCCAACGATCTTGCTTGTCTCAGCAGCTCTGTACTATCTGCACATTCGTACTGCAGGCTGCACCATCTACTTCTACACAAACTGAGAGATTATTTGCAACCAAAAGGAACCAGCTTTTTCTACTCAGAAAAGCTTTAACATCAGGTTCAAATGCTTAGCTAGCTATTTCTATATAAAGATTCTGGGTTCACACTTGTCTCTCTAAATCAAGAGCATCAACTGTACTTCATGCAAGAGTGGTGTGAACTGCAAGGAGTGACTGGCATGAAACTTCTATTAACCCAAAACTGCCAGTCTACAGATATAACAAAGCAGCCTGAAGACACACTAGAAATTATCACAGTGTGGCATGGATGTGCAGTTTCCTGGCTCAAGCTGTCCTGCACAGACATTACACTAGAACAGTAGCTATAAACATAAATAAGCATAAGGACTAATTGCTTTTCTTTCCAGTATCTACTGCTTTTAACACCTTTTGTTGAAAGTGGCTTGTATCCATTCAAAGGATGTCATATCACACCCATCACAGCAGTCATACTCCACTCCATTTTCATACCCTCATCACTGTCATATTTAGGAAGTGACAATTACATTTCACAGCACCCCTAGGAGCTAATGAAGCATCAAAGCCATTTTATAGGTGTGGCAGGAAAAGGTCAGATGATTTGCCCACACTCACTCAAAATGTCTGTTGCAAAAACAGAACCTCACCACAGATTTTTAATTAATGTCCTGTTTATGGCTGAGGAAGTTATCCAGCAGATGTGCTCTTCCCAACCAACACCCAGAAGTTTGTAAAAAAGACAAACATTTTATTAAAAGATGAATACTGAGTCAGGGCAAGCAACAGATGTATTCCCCATTTTTTTTCTCCACACATACACACCTCCCTCCAAATCCTCTTTAATCCATACTCAGAATCAGAAGAAACTCCAGAAACACTTACCTCTAAATTTGAAAGTACCAAACTTCTCCTCTTTCACATTGAGGACTGCATAGAAAGGCAGTGGGTTTTGTCCATGCTCCAATGCCTTGCGCTGGTCTGTGAGTTTGTACTTTCTTGGCTAATCAGTGAGATAAAAAAAATCACAGTAAACCTCTTTAACAGCATAACACTGGCACAATCTACCCAAGTAAAGATTTAAAGAGTGATAACAAATATTTTACAACACAGAGGAATCTGTAAGTCACATTTTTGTAAGAGACCTTTTCCTTCACTTTCCTGCACTTTCCTTCCTGGTTGCCTTTAGGGTACCTAGTAACTTTTTCATTAGAATATCTATGTGCCTTGACTGCCTGCATCCCACAGATCTTTACAAAAGCTGAGATAAATATTCAAAAGAGGACAGATTAATCTAACTTTTAAATGTCAAACTAGAAACAGACTTTAAAAATCTGACTTTTCAGGGAGGGTGGGGAGTGGGAATTCCACAGTTCTTTCTAGAAGTTTGCCTACTGAAGTTGCTAGCTGTGGGGAACCCTAGGACAGAGGCACCTTCAAATGATTGTCCACCCTGGAAAATCCTGGCTAGGGGATCCTCTGTCATAGTTTATAAATCACATTGGGATGGCTCAGTCTCTTTGGATTTGTTACACACATTACATCGTGCCCTCAAAGAGTAAAGCTCTAAAGAAAGTAAGTGGCTGTTTCCCAGATGTGTGGCAGGACCATATACCTACCTGTCCATGTAAGAACATCTCCTGAACAAGTGACCACAGAGTTGTAAAAGATGTCACGTGTCCTGCTTTTGCCCTTTCAGCAAGTTCCTTGTGGTAATACTTCAGATGGTCTATAGACATAAGGTTGAGTTTGCATTTTGTCACTTGTTCTTTTACTGCTTTAAGTGGCCCCTCCAGAGACTTCTGTGACCAGTCAGCATGCTCATACAGGTCTGCTAGGGTCCTAAGGAGCAGAAATGTTAGAAAATCACCCACTTATTTAGATGAATTTGGAAAATTGATACATTTATACAATCACTTTACTCAATGAAAGAGAATCAGTGAGCCTAAACTGAAGTTATAATTGAGAGCCAACAGTAAGAGCTTCATGAGGGAATTATGTTCACTTGTTAACAATGTAAGTCTTTGAAACAGATGCATCTCTTACTGTATGGAAAAGGAGTCACAGCCATTCCAAATCCAATCTCATTTTCTATACGCACCATGTTGAGCCAGAAGCCCCAGTGAGATAGGTGACACAGTCCAACAGATTTAGCTTCTGAAGAGCTAAGAGGTGGCCAAACATAGCTGACATTGCTCTGAGACCTCCGCCTGTTGCCATAACGGCTATTACTGGGACCTGTCCAAAACACAAGTATTATCCTCAGGAAGTTACTCCCTTGCTACTTGGAAAAGTCTAATTACAGCTCTCAGAATTTATTCAGCAGATTTATTGGAGGACAATGAATTATATCTTATATATATCTTATATCCACTTAGCCAATCTTTACCAGTACCTTATTGAAATTAACCTCCAGAGACTCTTAACCTCAACGCTTGAATGAGTTTGAATATGCAATCATTTTAACCTTTCTTCCTACCTTTGTTCTCTATAATTGGAATTGCAATGATTAAGAATAGATAATGATGTGATTTTATTATAAACACCAACAAATTGCAATAAATGCAATTAAAATGGATCAAGGAAGTTTTTTGAACTCTGCTGATTCTTTGGACAGCATTCATTTAACAAACATAATTCCAGTAAGAAAATAAGTTTTCTCTTAAAAAGTCACCCTGCATCTTGGCAACAAAACATACTTCAGCTTGCAATAAAATGGTCTAATGTTCTTTCTTCGCCACAAAAGATTTTTACTTTTTGTAAGAAGTGTTCTGAGAATGAAGAAAGAAAAAGGTAAGCCTGAAGAAGTGATATTACACTGATTTAATAAGTATTTATGTGAGGCTAATTTCAATACTCCTGTTTTCCTATTGGTTTGGGTTGTCTGACTAGGCTGTATCTAACACAATGCCTCATATATCACTGACTTGCAGCATCATACTGTTGGAAAACTTGCTTGAAGAGTGGTATTATTACATCCTTAGTAATTTGGCCCATTGAAAAGATTGGAGGGATGAATACTTGAGCTGAAATTTTACATGAGTATGGGATATGCCACACTGAGAGCCTCTGCTCTGCTGCCATTCAAATCAATGGGCTTGTTATCAACATGCAAATATTACTAGAAATTTCAAGGGGAGTTGTGCCAATCCTACTTCAATAGACCCACACCCCACGCTTGGATTCCAAAGCAGACCTCATGTCCATGTAGATCTCTTTCCAGATGAAGAATCCTTTTCAGGGCACCAGCAACAACTCTCTTCCTCTTATGCAGGAACTCTTGCTCTCCTTGGCACAAATCATACCCTAAGCGCACGTCTAGTTTTTCTTTGCTGAAACATAAATAAATCCAGAGGCACAGGAGTGGTGTTTAAAATGTATATGGATCTATTTTCAGCAACTGCAATCTAATGAATTCAAAAAAACTCCTGATTACTTGTTCCGATTTATACAGAAATTAATATTTCATTTGCAAAGAAATCAACTTCTTTTCTTCTACATGGTCTCTTTATTGTTTCAGCGCAAGATTTACTTTCAGCTAAGGATAATAAATATGAAAAACAAATAAGGGATTCCATGACTTTCAGTAGCTTTATAAGCTGAATCCTAGCTATTTCTGCTTCATATGATTTCTGAGCAAAGACGACTTAAGCCTAACAAAGTCTTTCATGGGCATTTGTACTGCAGATTTATACAGAAACTGTACAGTGAAAAAGATATTCAAATAATTTTTGTTTGTTTCTTATCTGACATATTATTTTACAATGCAACATTTTGTCTTCCCTAGTTTACACTTCTTTCTCTTGAGATTACCACAGCCACAAGTGTGTTTTCTTAAGAGAACATGTGTCATTCAGGTAACATATGGACCCTGATGTTTTGTTATTTCAAATTCTCTTTTCCCTCTGCCTTCTTCTTATGCCCTTTTTGAAGAAGCCTCCAGTCTTAGTCTTTGATTTTTTGATGCAAAGGATACTCAGTGACTAAGTCCCTCACCGTTTGAAACTCTCATCATTGTTTTGCATCTTGGTGGGACTCCTTCGCCCCGAGGACATTTAGCTTTGAACTGTTGTGGTGACTCTTAAATGGTGACTTAAACATTGCTACATTTTCCCCCCAGTCTTGTGCATTCTTTATATCTGAATAAGAATATAAGGATACTCTGTTCTAGATTTCACAGTTCAAAGAGCAATAAAACCTTTAGAGAGAAAAACCAAACCAGTCCTCTTACCAATCATTTAGTTGAAGGTACAACTGTAGTGGCACATTCTGTAAACAAAGAGATGAGAGCAGGAACATGAATGGCAGGAAAAAGAGAAGTTTTGAATCCAGATTTTCAGTGCCTCCTGAAAAGTCCCACCACTGCCACTCTTGGTTGTTGTTTGGGGGATTTTTTTAAATATTAATGTGTTAAATAGTGAGGGTTATTCTACTCTTCTTTCCAGACATAAATTATGAAACACTTACGTGTCTTACAGGAAGGGTTACTTTCACTTTATGTCCAACAGGGAGAAATTTCAGTGGTATTGTTAAGGTGTCACTTAAATTGCTGTTGTCATCTTCCTTATCAGAAACTTTCTATACAAAACAAAAAGCATGGGTTGTATTCACAGAACAGAAACAATGGGGTTCTTTGCTGTTTTGATCACACTGGAAGTAAGCAAGCAGTATGAACAGTAGCACTGTGTAGTGCCTGTTACCTGCAGCCTGACTTTTAGAACTGGCTCCCAAGCCTTCACGCAGTGGAAGTAGAAAGTATCGGTGTCCTCTGTCGTCTTCTGTGTTCTCTCATGAGATGCAGCCACCGTAAGTACAAGATTTTTACCCTCTAGTAAAAACAGGTTTGTTTAGAGAACAATACTGCTGTTCAGGCAAAAGAGCTAACAATGCTGGCAAACTTTCTGCTGGAGTAATTTTCTGTGGTAGCTCCTCCGTAAGCTACCCCACCAGCAAGTCTCCTATAGCCCAGGACCTGGTACTCCTGCCTTTACCCCCAAAGCTTGGAGTGCTCCCAGAGTCAGCACTCTCTCTTACTTCTACCAGCAAAGTCTACTGTGTCCAAACTTGATAGCTCCAAGGAAAAGACACAGAGATCAGTTCAGGGCAGTTCAGAGTATTTCAATGCATTGCATTTTATTATTTAGATCACATATCACTATCTGCATATAATTTAGAACACTCTTAGTTGTCTCTGTACTCTAAAATGCCTCCATCTGGGTCTGAATGACTATAATAGGGTTGGTTAGGTCATGTCCTCAGTTCACAGAGAAATTGTCATACCTTTCAAGTATTTCCTGCTTTCATTAATGTCCACATGCACTTCCAAGCAGCAAACCTCACGGGACTGTAAAAGGCAGAAATGGAAAAGGGTGAAGGAAGCAAATAACACATCTGCTGCAAATAATGAAACATAAAGCAGACAACCATCACCTATAATACAGAGCCAACTGAACTGGTCTCAGTGCTGGGAGCAATCCAAGAGAAAATTCAGAGCTCATTATTCCAAGACAGTAGTTCAAGTTGCACTGCTTCAAAGTGTCAATACAGTGGTGCACTGTCAGAGATTGTTAACACATCCAAATTATCCCCAAATCAGGAAACTCTGTACAACACACTGGTATTGTACAAACACATATATCTAATAATTATTTAGGAAGTGTAAGGGAAAATACCTGATGATGAGTTTCTGTGTATTGTGGCAGTGATTAGTATACAAAGCATCTTCTTATTGGCCCTGACGTAGGGAAATCATTAATTTATTCCACCCTACCCTCCACCTGAATCACTTGATTCACCTCATGCCAGGACAGTTTTTCAAGTCATTTCAGGAACAATGCATGCCAATCATTGCAACTCTTATGCTTCACACAGAAAATAAGGGGGAAAGAATAGAATATGTGTTATTTTGCCTCAGGGGTACCAAGGGCTAGCATCTGGGAACCATGCACAGGCTTGGAGGAGTTGGCATGAAGTACTTGGTACTCCTTAGCTTCTGGGCCAGCCTGAGGAGACAGGCAATGTACCACATACTGACTAACACCAAAACAAGGCTCTGTGTTTTAACAACTAAAATAACTCTATTAAAAAACTCATTTCCCAAAAAGCTGTTACATTAGATACCCTTCCAGTCATAAGCACACTGAATACCTACTATTGGCTTCTACAGACCTTTTATGACCTTTGTTTTTCTTGCCAAGTGTCATGCTGCATTATGGGAAACACAATCAGTTTTTACTTTGAACACCAATAAATACGGGGTTCTGCAAGAGTAACAAACCACAGCTTGGCAACACATTGACATCTGTAACAGTTGAGGACTTCAAGAAATACAGCTTCTGTTTTTCTATGGAGAGGGCAACAGTTGAGCTGTTACAAAAGGCCACTGTCTCATATAGCTGACTTTAAAATGCACACCATGCTCTTATCTATCGTTGAAGGCTGTGTTCTCTCTATAAAATGGGGAGAAGTGGAGAGGATCAAAATGAAGCAGATGTCATTCCAAGACAAATTCTCATGTGATCCTTACCACTAGGACATCATTGGTAATGAGATGCTCTGGAGGGCCAGGACTGAAAAGACAAAAACAAGTAACAAACAAAAAAAGCTGTGTGAATAGCTGGATTTTGGTGTGTTTTGCTTAGTTTTTTAAATAGCAGTTATATGACCTTTCCTGCCTAAAACTGAATATACGTTATCACAATTTGTTTTCTAAAAGGCAAAATACATGATCCCCTACTAAGCACGTGAACCAAAATACAGCAGCTAAACAAAAAGAAAGACGGGAAAGCCCATAAAAATACTAATGCTTAAAATTATGTGCCAAGTTACAGCAGAACAAAGGCATATTGGTGTATGTGGAATCATGTCCTGCTATTAACAAATGACCATATGACTGGGGGAAAGCAAAGACTACTATTAATGTGTTCTGCAAATGTTTATAACAAAAGACATTTTTGACTAGTTCAAGTTATAATTTATGGCTGATCACAAATGAATGGCAAATAAGAATTAGCTCCCACTATGCTATATTGCCTGACTGCAAAACACAGAGGTAAACAATAAAAAGTCTTTGTCCCAGATATTTTACCTTGTAAGACCTTGGTCTGTCACTGAATGGATGTGGTTATTTAATAATATGAGTAGAGTCTACTAATAGCATCTTTCACTAAGGCAAATGTTTCAACATCCCTATGTTACACACATGCATAAATGCTTTCATATACCTGAAAGGATCATTGAAATTATGTAGTATATAACCTTTGTATGTTCAGGGTATTTTACCAAACACCACTTCCAGGCTTAAAACTTCTATTTCAGCTGTAAAAGGTGTTTAAATAACTAGGTTTGATTTCCGAGGACAGACATGGCCCAAACGCATTATAATTTAAATGGTGAAAGATGTTCCTCTTATTTCTAATCTGAATCCAGCTCCCAAACACTGCTTCTCCTTTTATATATCGGACTATGACTGCTTCCACATTTGCAGGAGATGATTACCATCATCATACATCATACCATCTGTTATGGTACCTCTCACAGGTAAATTAAATACATTTTCTTCAGTTTCACTGTAGGAGAAATTACTAAGAACACAAGTGATTTTTTAATGTGTTTACTCATGTTTAAGAATAAGAAGCCTTATTTACAGTTCCTTCTCCTGATCATGTGGTTATCCAGTTTTCACTGGACTTCTTTTTTTCTTTTTCTTTTTCTTTTTTCTTTTTTTTTTTTTTGCTAATGCTAAACGCAAATATTCCAGAACATGTAGTTTAGGGTGTTCTCTTCAACCAAGCCTGTGACAGGATTTAAAAGACAGATGGAGTTTATCTTATGGGACTTGTTTTCCTCCAGACAATGCTGATTACCACTTGGAGGTGGATAGTCTTATTTTCATTATTTGTTGATTGTATGTTTTTTCAGTTTAACTAAGCTATTGCTTAATGGGTGACTTTTCTAGTACTACCTATATAACTCCATGTATAAATTGTCATAATAATACAAGACAAGTTTTATGGTCTCTGAGAAATTCCACAATGTTCTAGGCATTGCTCAATATCAACGATTTGAAGGGCAGTCACTTTAAGTTTCACATGCATCTTGTGTAAAAGTTATCACATTGTGACAATTTTATTACATTTCCAGGATCTAGATATACATGTTCAACAGAAGTTTAAGATTTGTATGAAATATACTGAAAGGTGGAATTAGCTAGAGAAATTAAAGGTTAAAAAAAAGTTTGAAACTGTAATTTAGGTTCAGTGCTGGGACAAAGAGCTGGAAGAAGTTTCTCATCTGAGGTATCATTATTCTCTGGCAGAGCAATACCTTTTAGCTTTGGAATTTTACTCACACTCTTTCCATCCAGAATTCCACTTCCAAACTTTCCCATTTCTTAGAGCAGCTCTCTGTCTAAAAAGAAAATGGTAAAAAAAATATAGATTAATGAAGGCTGCAAGAATATGGCAGCACAGACACACCTAAAAAGCATTTCAAGGCCTGACATCTCTTCTGCTAATAATACCAATAGAAGTTTGTTGCTGTGTCTTTCCGAAGCTGAAATTGCACCAGAAACAACAGACTTGTGAAAGGCACACAAGATAATAATCTCCCATTGTGTATAGAATTATACATATTTCCAAAGATACAATCAGAGAGGGAGGGCTTGATTGAAAAGGAAATACAATGGCTCTCTGCAAGATAATGCACATGGGGGAAAGGCATCGAAGCCCAGCAAGAAATGTCACTAAGGCCAGAGACATTTCCACATACAAAACATTTGAATCACATTTGAACTGAATCCAGAACAGATGAATTAGGCAAGTGACTGAAGTGGTTATTGAATCATTGTATTTCCCAGTGACTCACCCACTGGCTGAGAAGTGCACAGCACCAGCCAGCAGGGTCACAAGGAAAATCCATGTTAACAGCTTTCAGCATGTGGGAAGTAGCTGCTTTTATGGACTGTGTCCTACCTGTAATGAGTGTGTAGCAACATCTCAACAACAGCTCAGGAGTTGTCACAGACCTATCCCAGCTTTGTTTACTGGGCAACTCTCTTTCATGGGCTCCTCAATAAAATACCAAAGACGTTGGCAGAACAGATGTTCCTTTACTATGGGCTAGAGAAAACTGAATCAACTAGAAGGAAACCCAGCAAGGACACCAATAGGGAAAAAAGTCTGAAAGAATAATTTAATTCAAGTGATGAGTGAATTGTTTTCATGTTTTTAATAAATAAGTTGCCATTTTAGAAGAAATTTCCCCTAAGAATGGCAAAAGTGGAATAAAGCTGAAAGGTAAGGAAGTATTTATTTGGATTCTAAAAGATAAAAATTACTATTTACAGATGCTTCCTATTAAAATATGCTTCTCTCAGAGATCAAATTCAAATTAATTTTCTGAATTTGTAAAAAGAGATCCATGAAGTCACAAAAATACAGCACAATTATATCTGTTTTGATGATGTATTGATAATGATATATAAGACTACCTGTTCATGAAGATCCAAACCCTACTTAACATGGAAGACAATTGGACAATGAGGTCTTGTTGATCTCTCCCTATGTTTTCAGCCCTTACCTCTGATTTCAAAGCAAATGTCTCCCGGATTGTCTCCCCAGGTCTGATTCTAGCAACATTAAAAAGAACTGTGAACTGCATGTCATCCTTGGTGAATGGATCTTCATCACACACTGCCAATTCTAAAATGTTCTAGTAGTAGAAAAAACAAATAAGAACACTTATTGAGCTTCTGTTAGGCAGAAACAACAACAACAAAAAAAATAGATTTTTGCAATTGTTTCACTAGCAGACCAGTAAGAATAAAGAAGCATGTCCTTTCCTTCAGGAGTCTGCTAATGTAGAACATTATTACACCCAATCTTGGGGAACTTGTGAAATGGAAAACAACTACCTGTAACAATAGTTCCCATTCTCCCGAGAAAGAAAATATGCCAGCCGTCTGCACCCCACTGATAACCCACCCAAAGAACACAGTTCCTTCATTCCCAAAGTTCTCCAAATTCCAAATTTAGGGAAGAATTAAATTTGTTGTCTACACCACAGCAACTTCTCTACTCTTCCCTTAGAACCAGTGGAGGGAAAGCTCTTTTGAAGTTAGCCATGCCAAAATAGCACAGAAGTATGCTACAACAGTGCTTATTTCACTTGAGTGACAATAAAGGGAGTCTGGACTAGCTTAGATACAGG
Organism: Trochalopteron elliotii; assembly: GCA_024734555.1. Taxonomy (NCBI): domain Eukaryota; kingdom Metazoa; phylum Chordata; class Aves; order Passeriformes; family Leiothrichidae; genus Trochalopteron; species Trochalopteron elliotii. Next base: position 1,071,286 of record JANPWX010000339.1, read on the forward strand.
CATTTACATCACCAACATCTGTAAATAGCTGAGAAAAACACCACTCCTTATGTCTACTGCTCTGTGCAAACCAGTCTGTTAAGCAAGCATTTTCTTAAGTAATTTAGCACAGTTGGTCAATATGTCTACTGAGAATTTCCAGCTATTCAAACTGGTGAAAATTCTATTTTTTACTACCTCAACGTCTCTCTGGATCCTGAAGTAGAAAGTCTCATTCCAGACAGGGTTGTCAGAATTCTTGATGGTTTTGGTCTGAAGCTTTCCAGGTGAAGCAGACGGCAGCCACAAGCGTACATAGCAGTCTGACGCAGTCACTGCAGCAGAGAAAAATTAAAAAGCTGATGCCAGTGTTATAGATGAACAACAGGGCTAGGCCATAATCCTGGAGATTAATAAATATTACTACTTTTATTTTTCTAATTAGTAAAGATATCACCATTTGGAAACAACCGAGGAAAACCATCCAATTCCTGAGTAACTACAAACTGCAAATGTACACATGCACATGCAAAGTACACTAAGAGCCATGTTTGCCACATGAAGAGCAAGTGGAAAGTGGACTATGCCCACTGACCATTCCTCAGGCATAGGCCTTACAATTCCAGTCAATGATGTTAAAAAGTTAAACTGAAACTACAGCTGGTTCCACAAAGGGCTGTTAGGATGATTACAGGAAAGGAGAATGCATATTACAGCAAAGATCAGAGTCTGGCTCGCTCAGTTGAGTCACACAAGCATGCGGAGGGGACACGATGGCTGTCTAGAGGTGTTAGGCACTAGGCAAGATGGATGATCTGTTGCAGCTCAAGACCAGCGTGGGCCCAAGAACTGGAGGGCACAAGCAAGTTGGAAATCTTCATTTCACTTCCATCCTATATCTATTCCTTATGGTTAGTGCAGTCAGTGCCTCGAGCAGCCATCCTTTGGGGAGAGCCAGGGTGGGGAAGCGCATTTACTTTGTGAAGCTTGACAACGGTGGGAAAGGAAATCTCCAAGGTGATGTCTTTCAGAGCTGGAGTCAGGACTTGATGGAAGATTTCTACTGCAGCCCGAGATGCCTAAATACTTCAGACTGGTATCAAGCAGTGAATAACATTGCCCCGCAAGGTTTTGGCACGAAAGTGGAACTGTCCCTTCAATAGAGTAGATAGAAGAGATCATTGAAACTCAGAAATACAGACTTTGTCACACTAACACCTTTCTAGTGTCCACCTCTGGATGGTGTTAGGTGCCATTTGCCACTGGAGCATAGGAAGCCTTTGGCAGGGAGTTATTCAACCAACAGGGGATTCACTCCCTCTGGTCTCCCTCACATCCAGGCTCAGCCCTGCATGGCAAGGCACGGATGGTCTCAGCTGCAGCTTGAGTAAATCACTGCAAAGTGCTGCTTTTTTTTGCTGAGTGAGTAATTTTTCGCTAGAAGACTACACAGGCCAGAAGTTTCAAAATTGCCAAAAGGCAGCTCACTGCCTCTGTCCTAACTGAGGAACTCATTGGAGACCTCTGCAAAAATGGCAGCTGAATGGCTGGTCCACAGCACACTTGGAGAAGGAGGCATAGGAGGCTGTGAAGGGGAGATGATGAGTTAAAGACACTTGAACACAAAAGTACACAGAGAAGTCTGCATTGCCTGCATGTTCAGCGTGGGCTTGGAACTGGATCTGCAGGGGTCCTCCTAAACCAAAACTATCAATCTAATTTATTGTGACTGGTCATCTGAGAACAGCAAATGCCCTGAATGATAAGGTATTTTAGAATTTACCTTTGATTATTATCTATAATTGGCGTATTTCAATAAAAGGTCCCTAAACTCACAGCCTGTGTGGGAAAATTCCTGCCCAAGCAGATTCATAGATTGAGGTGTCCTAATGAAGTCTACCTTCCCTTCTTGGCCCAGAAAATTAACCTGGGTGTCTTGGTTTTTACCAGTTCCCTGAAATGCCACTAGAAATGTACTCCAATCTAATGATACCTGAGACATTTGATCTAATTATAGCCCTGGCATTAGTATTTCTACTGCTGTGCTTTACGTACGTTTCTCGCACACCCTCAGAACTTAAGAATATTGCTCACTATGTAAACTCTGGAGGTGACTAAAAGCACAATCAAACCACAACTCACACAGGTCTCTTGACTTGATGTTCTTAGCTTGTATGATTCTTACAGAAAGCATGTGGATGGGGCAAAACTTCATCTGCAAAACAAACGCAATAATTTGATCAGGTCAGAATACAAAAACAAGATGTATTTTGAACAGTACAGGGGCCAGTCTGCCCATGTCTGTTTGAAGTGAGGTGACCACCCTCAAGTGGAAGCACACCACGCTGAGAAGAAAACACAATGGCACACTGGGCTGTTCGCTAAGGAGTAAATGAAGACAGAGAGAAAACACAGGCTCAGACAATATAGAAAGCTTCCTTACTCACCCCAGAGGCACTTGTTTTCAGGCAACTTGATGCATGTATGGCCACAGTGATGGTTGTACCGCCAACACACCCCAAGGGTCCTGTGCCACCCATAGGGCAGAATGGGGCCTTTGGAAGGGTATATTAGGAATTGCAGCTGCCTGCCCAGGTCATGGCACAGCTGACCTAACTAGGTCAAGTCATGGTACTTACCAAAATGCACTATAAACTTCTGACTTTGTATCTGAACTAAGACCAAATTTCCATGATGCTTATAAGTAGGGCAAGCTCACCAGATGGCCCTGCTGACTTTGAGGGAACAGAACACAGGCCCAGCAGAGACCCTTAGGACAAAATAAAATCTGCCCTGCTTTGCAGGTAATACCATAGAATTCCATATTATTATGTACCCTGAAAATACCTAATGGCAATGGAAGCACTTCCCTTCCAGACATGAGATTTATTTATATCACAGTCAGGCTATCATTTTAACACTATTTCAAGCTACTTGTTCCTAACTCTTAACAGTTAAACTTTCCAGGCTAAGATATTCAGAAAATATTTGCCATTTTCAAAAGATGTTCTAATAAGCATGAATGAACACATATATAAATGTAACAATCTTAATAACAGAAGCAGGGAAAAATCCTTAAATCTTTTTTCAAATTAATACAATTAATTTTCCTTTTAATTTCCTGGTAATGTTGTTTTGGTTGGTTGGTTGGTTAGTTGGTTGGTTGGTTGGTTGGTTGGTTTTTTTGCATGCCATACTAGCATGGCTTGTCAGCAATATTAAGTAATAATAACATGCAGTTATTACAGTCCCACTACCACTAATAAATTAAAACTTAAAGCTTAAACTACCAACTGAAATATTATCTCTATTTGCCTAAACAGGGAACTCATTACACTGTCATGAAATAATTTGACAATTTTATTTTGAAAGTTAGCACCATGACTAATTTTCCTGACAAGGAAATGATTAGCTCTGTAGATACAAACTGTTGGGGAAGGAGGAATCTCTGTAGAGAAAAAGTCACTCACTACATTTAATCTGAAACTCATTTAAAATGAGGTGGAGACTATTGGACATGTTTATTAGAGATGAGAATAGCCTCAATTCAGTTTCATTCAGGCATGTTTAAAGGTAAATTACATTACATAAGATGGTTATCATCTGAACTGTGAATTGTTCAAATAAAGGCTTAATATTAAATTTTATTATGTCACTTAGAAGTTACATACTTTTTAAATTCAGATTAATATTTAAGAGCTGCCTTAAACAGAGAAACCCTTGTTAAACCTATAAAATGGCATCAGTCTGTGTCTTGGCTTGAATAAAAATGCAAAGCAAATTTGTTCTTGTGTGATAAGAACTCTTTTTAGTATGTCTTCTTCCAAATTTAAAACTAACATATTGAAAACTTTCTTAGTTTAATACATTGTGAATATTACAAGTTCCAGTTGCGACACTCCCATATTATTCTAGTTGCCCGCTGAAAGAATTTGACTTTAATTTTCCCGTGCAAATAGTTATTTAACATAGAACTACCCGCTGGAACAGTCACAAAGCATTCCTAGTGGTTTTCATTTACGTGAATTATTGGATTATGTAGACAATTACAGAGGTGACTAGTTTTAATTAGTATGTTAATTCTTGGTCATTTTGTAATCAACTTCTCCCTAGCTCAACAGAAGCCCAAACCATTCACGGAATCTGCCTCACTGAAGAAACAGATGTTGACATAAAATTTGCTTTGAAACTTTTTCTGATGAAAATTTTCTAACTGGTTATAAAAATGGTGCATCTGCAGGTCATCTTCAGAATACTTTCAGATGTGACAGGTCATGTTTTCATCCTCTGCCACTATAGCCAGAGCGTCTCACCCCTCCTCCCTTCCCCTTCCAACAGCAATCACTTTCCTTAAACATGTCAACATTTGCCAAACGATGGAAACATTATCAAAGACGACTTTTCGCTCCTCCTAATTCAGTGCAGTTTAGTCCTGGTGTTGTTGCAGGATAAAAGGCAAACAGATTGAGATGAGAAAGTGTGGCCATAATAAACACTGAGGGCTCTGTAAATCCCGCAAGGAAGCCAGAAACCATCCCTCTCCCAAGACTGCAGTTACTCCAACCTGTGATAACCATTCAGAAGTGGGCTAACTCCTTTTTTCATCAGATAAAAGCAGAGCTAATTTTCTTCAACAACAGTCCAGACCAGACTCCTAGGCTCTGATTGTGATGGTCTAAAATACCATCTTTGCCTGAAATTGCTGGTAGTCCAGAATACCCTTCTACAAAAAATAATTACAGTTAGAGGTACCATTTGCTATTTTTACAATATGAAAAGCAACACGTAACTTCACAATCAATGCAATTTGATGAACACAGACACCCTATCTAGACATCCCTTGACAGACTTGCAGCTGTATTGGTCTCGCTGGTTTTAGCTCACTTCCCTGGGAGAAACATGGTTTCTTGTACAGGCATGCAGAGAGTAACAAAACTCCTCTGCAAACATCCAGAGTCAAAGGCAGCTTTCCCAGAAACAGATCATTGTATTTTTGCTGGGAAATTACTAGTGTTACGCTGAGGCCAACAACAGAGTGCAGGATTCAGCTACCTGTGTATTGCTGCTAAGCAATAACACTCCAGGCCAATAAATAGTAGCATCTCCAGAGTACCAAAGGGAAGGCTAAAACTTGGGGGAAAAAAAAAAAAAAAAACAACAACAAACTTCTTTTCACTTGACAGTATTTAGCATTAAACTACATTTCTGTACTCTCAAGCCAAGCTTTGAGAGAGTCATTTTTGTTTAAAATACAGAAGAATCAGCAATCAGGAGACAAAACTAGCATGTCAGAATTGCCACAGCTGTATCAAACCTTAACAGACTGAAAATTCACATCTGTTGTCACCATCTTGTTGATTGTAATAATACACACTGACTGACTTCCTTCCATAGGAGTGTTGATCATCTTTGGAAGGACACATAAATCTCTTGTTTACAGGCAGTTAGTCACTTAAGGTTTCATTCCAAAAAGATAACTTCGAGCATATAAAATCTCTTCAAAGCTCATAAATATTGAGGACCCTATCAGTGTGTGGATGGCAGTAAAAGACGAAAAACCTACCAAGAGCTCATATGTTTGATTTCAGTCCTTATTGCCCCTCCATGTTGTTACTGGAATAAGATCTCATGGCTACCTTCACTACTAGAAAGTCAGTATTCCAGGGAGGTTTCTGCAGCCTGGGAACCTCATCCAATAAAATACCTGTTCTCTCCTTTTTTTTTTTTTTTTTTTTTTTTTTTTTTTTTTTTTTTTTTTTTTTTCTCTAAGTCCTTGGTTTGCACATGTTGGAAGGCTGATTGGAATGTCAGTGTTTCACTCTCCCTGCACCAAGTTTAAGCAGCTCCCTGAGCAGAGTTATCACCATGAGATATAGCCAAATTATATTAAGCTTTAGATGAGGATTTTTCTGTCTTCTGACATTTTGAAAATAGCTGTAGGATTTGTCACTCAGCTTTATGCATATGTTTCAGACATGAATAATTACTTTCTTTCATGGATTACTTCTTTCTTCAGCGGCGTACTAGAAGCTGTACAATATCTTGCTTACAAGATCTCACACCAAAGGTAATTATTTGGCATATTCTTACCATTTTTTTATGTTAGATACTGAAGGTTTGGTCCAACTACAACTTGGCAATTCACCAAATTGAGATTAAATCTATAAATGCATAAACTATAAGAAAGCCTCATTACCAGCCTGGTTCTAAAGCACACTCTTCCACATAGATCCTCCACCATCTAGTATGGGCTATTAGCCATTCCATCAGTGAGAAGACTGCTAGAAATTTGTCTTTCCAGCCAGCTGCCTACTTTCATTAAAATTAAAGGGATGAAAAGTTCTTGTGGAAAAAGTGACTGCTAGAAATTTGTCTTTCCAACCAGCTTCCTACTTTCATTAAAATTAAAAGGATGAAAAGTTCTTGTGGAAAAAGTGACTGACTGAAGAAATACAGAAAACTATGAGAGTTTAATTTCGCTTGGGAATCACAATTGTCCCAAATTTTATCTTTGGAAGTAGAACAGTTCATGAGGAAATCTAATTTACCTTACAAACATATACCATAATTTCATGTAATCTGATGAATTACTTCAAGAATCATCATGGATTTGGTATGCATCTCCTGTTAATATATATCAGTTACCTCTTCACATGTATGAGTGGGTCCCTCAGAGCTTTGTATTGACAAATTTTTGAGTATTTTACCAGATGAAAACTATTCCATAGTCCACAAAATAAAACTTCTAAAGAGGGATTATTCTTGTTGGAGCAGAAGAAAAGACCTTGTTACAAATACAAGAAGTTGTAAATTAATACAGACAATCACTTCTGTGTAAATTTGATAGCTTTCTTAAAGTGCAAAAAACTAACTTTAGGGAGATTATGAGGTCTTCCTAGACAGTTTGAAGTATCTACACATTTCTAAACATGTGGGGTTTTTAATGCAAAAGAAAAAAAAATGCACAAAACGAGTCTGTTCTTATTTCAGTACTTATTTACCAGCTTATACATACTGAAACACACGCTTGCCTGACACTGCAGCAGAGCTACCTGCAGTACTGAATTTATCTCTTTTCTTGGGAACAGAAGCTTTCTGACCTGAAACTGTGCTTGCACTTAAACCTTTTGGCAGTGGTGCCTATTAACCAGGAGTCTGTCTGTACTCACGGAACAGCAGTTGCAGCATTGGGATGAAACGCAAGAACTTTGTCATTGAAACTTTCTAGATAAAATTTTCTAGATACCTGAGCTATCTACTCATCTATCAGCTCCAGAACTGTCTTATTAGATACAACATTAATCTTTAAAACTGATAGATAATAATCATATCTACAACAGAGTGATGCGTCTGGATCTAACTGGTAGATGGACCAGATACAAATTTTATCCAGAAAGTACATGACGTTTACAGTTTATTTTCTTTGCCTGAATATTTGAATATTTTTAATCTATCCCTTACATCATCCCTTCAAGCTACTGATATTTTTCTAATCTTTAACTTTGCCTGCAAATATTACCATGGCACAATTAATGATATCTACAGGCTGTAGCATCTAACATTGTTTCTCACTATATTTTAAGCCCATAAATGCCCGTATTTCTTTTATTTGTTGCAAAATTTGACAAAGGGTTTGATACATAAAGAATGATTATCAGTAAATAATTCATGCCCTGCATTCAGACACCATGTGCATTATTTTTTTTAAGATATACATGAGAAAAGAATTTTCAGCTAATAATTCTGTTGATTTATACTAAAAGCCACCAGTTAAAATCTCTGAATGGAACTTACTATTAGAAAACTCAAGTCCAGGCATGAAATACTTCCAATGGAATTGCAAACGCTGTAAACATTACCTTAAAAATAGCTAGATCTAACAAGCCAAATAGCTCATTAGATGTCTCCCCTGCAGCTAAAGTAATATAGATTGTGCTATGTTGCTAGATAAAGCAGTTGGTTTATTTCATCTGGGGCGAGCCACGAACATGTGCTATCCAGAGAAAAGCACGCAGGAGGGCTAAAGCACTTTCATTTTACAGGAGGCAGTCTTCAAGACCAGCCTCCTCTTCCTTCACAGACTTCACTCTGGCATGTACACCACACTATAAAAGCAAAGCGCCCCATTTTTTCTGTGTTCTCACTGAAACTTGCTTACATATTCGTTACTGTGAGGTAAAAGAGGAGAGTGGTCAGCCTGCAAAGTTCAGGATGCCCCTGCCACACCACAGCAGCCTCTGCATCCCAGCAGATGCACGGAGGAGGGAGTTTTCTCATGAGAGCTGGAGCAGAGAGACCCCAGAGCAAGGTTGACATAAAATGTCACAGCGGAGCGCGGGGCTGCCACTCTCTTACCTTGGCTGGTGGGCTCCCCATGGCACGAAAGATGGCGGCAGCGACCGAAACCCCAATTTGGTTAACAGATCTGTCAGCTGACAAACACGCTGGCAGCTTGTTGTGCTGAAATAACCTGAAGGACACATATAATTTATACAGGCGCCGAGCTCCACCCTCTGCCTCCTCAGTGTGGAGGAGAGCCTGCCTACATCTGAGAGGGAAAGATCTGCACTGTCAGAGGTCAGCAGAAAGGCTGACACTTTGATTATTTCTCAGAATTTGCTATTGACCCAACATCCTCCCACCAGGTTTTTGGGTTGTTTCTGACATGTTCAGAAAGTCTTCCTTCACTCCTATCTCTTCCATGTATCTAGTCAGCAGATTAATTTTCAGTAGCTTTTAAGTTCTTCCACAAAATGCTGCACAAAAAAAAAAGGAAGGAAATGGAGGACCAAATCTCACCTATTACAGTCTCTGGTGGGACACCAACCCGCTTCCAAGCATTCTTTTCCACTTTTCCTACAGTATGGACTCAATATATTCCCAATATATGACTGGGAATCTTTCTGACAACCAGTCAATCATGGCTCCTCAATTGAAAGTACCTACTGGCTGATCACCTCACCAAGGCAGAGATGCTGGTGAAATTGAAATGAATATTGGCAGAGAAAGGGAAAGCTGCATGCCTTCTGGGCTTTTCCTCTCTACCTGCTTCTTATATGAATATGATAACTTGACATTTCCCAGCTTCCCATCCTGTTCCCCCATCAATTTGCTGTTGACAGTGCTGGGTCCTAAGGCATCCCCTGAAGAAGCAGAGGCTTCCTCCACTTCTCCCATGCCTACTGTGTCCTGCTGACAGGGTGCCTGTCAGGACATTGCTCCAGGCAAACTGCTGTCTGTACCTTAATCCACACTTGCAATTTCATGGTGAATAGACCCAGACTTGGAAAACACCCGGAGGCCACCATAACTTTTCACTAAGGTATGTTCTCACTGGGGCATAGAAGTACCATAGATAGGATCAAGCCTCACAAAACAGCCAGTGGATACCTTAAGCTGATGGAGAATGTTAAGAGTTAATTTTCATCAAAGAGTACTTATAAATTTTGCTTTTGACAAGAGAAGAAAAAATAATTATAACCACAATAGTTGTTTAGGAAAATAGGTTTAGCTGAAATCTTTGGCTTCAGATTTTTCATTAAACTCAGGCATACACTGTGGATCATCCACTTTGTAAAATATTTTCCACAAAAAACTGCCACCAGTTAAAATCAGTTTTAGGCAGATGCTCCTGGGCTTCTGCAAGTGACAACCAATCACTCAAACTGACATTTCACAGACTCTGCTGTGGCTGGAAAGGCAGCCACCATGCTCACCACCAGTGAGGACTAGATGCACTAGGTTGAAATTTTTGAAATACTAAAAAGAAAGATATCTCGAATAAAGGTCTGGTGTTTATGTGCAGCAAATCAAGGGGCAGTTACAAAACTCATGGAAAAAATCAACCAAAACTCATTTGAAAGCAATGCAGAGTTCAGAGCAATTAACTATGCAACCCTGCAGGACTCCCGCAGTAACACTGTTTTAACTGCCACACTTGGGCATTTTTATAGGACCAGTTCAGACTGCAGTGCACACACACATCTTCTTGCTTCTATGGACACATAAGTCTGTAACATCCCATTTCCAGAGATAAGGAAAAAAAAACCCAAGAAAAAAGGAAAAATGTCTTATTCAGAGAGGAATAAGACGAATAAGAGGAATAATTCTTGGTTTTCCACTTTTGTATTGCTGTTGCAGCTTTAATCAGACATTCTGTTGCTATAGTGAACTGAGAGACCAAAGTAGTACACTGACAAATTCACCTCCTAAAGAGAAGGCAAGTGGAAAACCAGCCAGAGAACAATGAACTCCACTCAAAGAGTGGTATGTCTGCCTGGAAACAGAGCAACACATTAAAAACAGAACAGCTGCAGCAGGGAGACCCATGGCTTAATGGAACAGGAAAGAAGAAAAAAAATCTCCCAGAATGCTTTCAAATCAAGGTGCAAAGATTATTTTGGAGAGCTATGGAACTAATTTTTCCAATAACCCTTCCAAGAACTTAATGTTTCCAGTGAATCAGCATGGCCAAAATACATAGAACGTTTTGTGTTTCTTGTCAACAAGTATGCTGACAACTACTACATCCATTTCCTCCTGGACACCAGGGCTTGCTGCAGACATAAAAAATGCAGCACGGGGAAAGTAAGACAAAGTCAACTGCATAATGAAGGAAGGACAAAACTAAAAGGTTAAACCTGAACCAAAGAGGGCACAGCAGAATATGTTAGTGAACCAGGCAATAACTTCAAGGTGGTACAGAAAGTCCAGCCCGTCCCTTTTTTAGAGGGAGCACATAGTCATGCCAGGCTTATACTAGTGGAGTTAGACGCAGAAAATAGGATACTGTACCTGCAGCATCAGATTGTAAGACTGTTCAGGAGACAAAGAGAAGAGATACTCTAGAAAGATTTTACTTGTTAACTAGGACAGTCTCATTCCACATTTGTGACTGAATCTTACTTCTTTCCCAAACTACTATTAAGAAACTACTTGGAAATAAGTTGGGGGGGGTGGGGGGTAGGAACGGTGGTGGAAATAAAAAGATTTATCAAATTATACTGAGGTTAAACTGTTTCATACACTAACTGCTGGCATTTGGGTAATGCACACAAGAGACTACGTGAAACAAAATCAGCACGGAAGGAATGCAAGCTCATGCTGCAAGCTCAGCATGAAAGAAATGTACGTCAATTAATATAGTGTTCAGCTACATGCAATTTACCCAGTGAGCTGCTCACTAAGTGCCCTTTGCAGGAAGCTACTGAGCTGCCAAAACCCAAGCAGTAGACTGGCAGCAACTCCAAATCATTGTGAACTGGACTATCCTACTGGTAGCATAAACTGAGAAGCTAACAGGGACAGAACCTACAAAAGATAAAGAAGTCTCATTTAGTGGAGATCATTATTTGCCCCACCAGTGGCACTGTAAAATTTCAAACTCAGCTTTGGTGTACAAAAACTGCCTTCACTGAAGGCATTTTCTTCATAGTCCTTCCACCCTTCGTCCCAACAGCTTCATGAGGAAGGATGGCAGTTACCAGAGCACTCTCCTATAAATACAAACATCCCATAATTTTGTTTGAGAAAAGTTTTCATTCATTCCATAAAAAGAGAAAAGTGATGGGTCTTTCCAGGGCTAGATGCAGCCACACCACTGAGTAGGTGGAGGTGGAAGACTGTGCATTTTGAGATGTATTGTTTTGCTAGACAGAGACAATGGGAGATAACAGTCACTTTCTTTTTGCCTCCTAAGCCAGTTTGCAGCTTATTCAGCTCAGTGGCTAGGTTAGGAAAATTATATAGTTATCTAAGAAAATAAATGTGCATAGTCAAATTCAAAGCTTTTTTTTCTAATGTTCTCAGAAATTGAGAAAAAAGGCAATTTTTTCCTTTGCTCATCCCCAAAATATTTTTCCATATTTGTTTTCTTTAATCACTGTAAAAAAATAACCCAAACAACAACAAAAACTTTAATAAAATCTATGTCAATTTTTGAATTTAAAATTACCATGTGAAACTAGGAACTATAAAGCAAGCTTCAGAAATGCCACATTTAGGACATGTAGCATTTAATTTTGAAATAAAAGCTTTCTAATTTTTCATTGTTTCCCCCTTGCCCCATTCTGAGCAAACAACACAGGACAATCTGATCTTTGAATATTTATTATTTTAGATTTTTGAATACTTTTCAAACAACCATTTTCAGTACCTGCTGTTAATTAGAACAAAATACCAGGTTGTCTATCTGAGCAGCAATCAGGTGATAACATTTGTAAATGAACTGTCCTTCTGGCTATCAAGACCTATCCCTGTTTCAGAAAAGTAAAAGGTGTTATATCCTCTTACCTATCTCCTGAACCACTGTTATCTTAAACAAAGACATCGTACAGTAAATCAAGTATCACTGGCTCTTTTTCCTGGCCAGAGTAAGAGAGCTACTAATTTCCTTAGGTGCTTTGCAGGTGTGGTTGTAAATATGGGAAGATAGTGATCTTTGCAGCTTCACGATGGAAGGAAGCTGCTTATTACTTACCTGGGGTATCTGAGGACTGTAGTGTTACCTTTCCAAGACACGTCAATGTAAAGCCACACACTGAAACCTGCTCTGTTTATGGTTAGAAATTGTTCCTTTATTTTAAACCAAGTGACTGCTGAGCATCTAATTGAAATAATAATTGAGTAAGATATTTCAATGTCATTCCACTCAAGCCAGTTTCTCAAACCTTTATCTTTAGATCTTATCCAAATAGTCTGACACTGATGTCAGTATAAAGTTGCTTGTGCAAAAACCTCAGAAGAGTTAGGTAAGTATTACACTTCACCACTTGGCTGACAGGAACACTTGACTTATGGTTATGGTATTCAGCTTCAAGAAGGGTTTCTTTCTTAGTTGCCACCTACCTCTTGTATTTATTTTATGGTCACTTTTTTAGAATCAAGAGAGTAACTCTTGCTTTCTATTACTGTTTTTCACTCTCTATGACTACAAGTTCTTTGGGGCAGGATCTACTAAGGACATTGCTACTGGAAGTTATTATACTGGGCAAGAGTAATTAAAAAACAAAGGTTGCAGTGACTGTATGACACACACAGCAGCATTTCCCTTCTGTTTCTGTCCAATCTTCTTTCAACCATGTATGTGGGTTTTTTCAAGGACCAACCTTTACCTAGGCACTGCCCTTAGACATTGGCTGAGAAAGAAATAAAAGATATACAATAATTTATTTCAAATAATATGAAAGTCATTAAGAGTTCAATTAATGCATTCCTGCCAATAACTTACTGTCTAAGTAGCCCTCCAAAAACAGCAAGACTAAGTAGCAGGCATCCTCACTGTGCTGTTCTGTAGGTTGGTATTGCCATGCTTCTTAAATAAAGCTAGCATCAGCCAACCTATGTCCTGGCCCAGGTAATCTGGAAGATTTTAGTGAAGTGTAAATGTAAGAAAACCACTGAACCAAGCACAGAGGCAAGGCAAAGAAATATAGAAACAGCTAATTCAGAGAGAACGAAATGCATTCAAGTATATCACCAGTAGCTCTGAAAATACCTGCAAACTGTCCCTTTATAGCAGGCACACTGATCACTAAGAACAAGTGGATACTGACACAGAGTCCTCGGTAAACAGCTGAAAATGCTCAAGTCTTTAAAAATACCTAATGGCAAAGTTTCACATTGCAGCAGGAAATCTAAGGGCCAGTTGTTGGTAAAACAGGAGGTTTTGCTCCAATTCAACTCCAAAGCTTAGAAAGCCCTGCTCCTACTTCACAGTACTGTCTCTGGAACTCCTCTGGTGTAATGTAAAATTGTTACACTCATTTGAGGGGCTGAAGCAACAGAAAACTACTCTTCTCCTTTTCCTGAGGAATTTCCAGGGCTGCCCTTCTGTAGTGGCATGCAGCCATTACCTCAGCTTGAGCTCAGTAGTGGGAATCTGACCATGGACAAGCAGCACTGTCTGTAAGAGCTGAAATCAGTATCAGAAGTGGAAAACACATCAGACAATTCAGTGCACATTCCTGCAAGCAGATCATTACAATCCACTGATCCCACTACCAGAAAGTCATGGAGCTTTTCACCTCTTTATATGTGTCTTGTAATGTTATTGAAAGATTGTCAAATTTGAAAACTGATTTTTTTCTGTTTTTCACTAATGTTCTTTTTTTTTTTAATACAAAAACTCTAGACATCAACCAAGCTATATGAACAATTTAAAACAGAAAAACCAGAGTTTGACTCAGTCATTAGGGTTATTATGAGCCTTGCAAGCTTATTTACAGCAATTAAGAGCCCTGTGACTCACTTCTGGTAGATTATAACTTCTGACAGAAGAAGACAACTTCAGGGGTTCTACAGAAGATTGGAATACAAAAGTTCCTTCCACATTGATGTTTATCCCTGTAGAAAATATTTCTGATGAGAAAAACTTCTCACTTAAGTGTGTGTCTCTTCTTCCACTCAACTTGTACCATTTCTGTGACAGAAAAAGTCAAAGTTTTCCTAATAGAGGCAGCTGGGAATTTGCCTTGCTGAAAGCACTCTCAACTTAATTCCCGTGGTACGAAAGTAGCTTTCTGCCACCTGCTCCCCTTAAGGCAGCAAAGAAGGCAGACTAGTGTGAGCAGAGAGCCTGGCACTTGAAACACAGTGAGCATCTCAGCTGGTCTCAGGAAAGCTGCTCTAACTTATGCCAAGGCAAAGTCATCCACAGAGTCCGATATTATCTCTGAGTGTCTCTGTGTATGCATATTAGGTCAGGGTTAATTCCTCTGTTTCATAAAACATAACACTTGCATAACACTGCAATTTTAAATGCTTTTGGTCCAGTAGAAAAAATATTTTTACAGCCACAGATGCTTTTTAACCTCTTAATTTATATAATACCTTGGGAATTCTGAAGCTATGAAGATTTTTAGAAAGTGCTTTTTCAAACCTGATAACCTAGAATAGAAAATCATACCGAAGCCAAGATAAATGTATAGCCTTCAGCATCTCAAGGAAATAGGGTGTTTTTAACTATAGGCCTCCCACCTTTGTGGTCTATGTGGCAGGTAAGACATGATATGGCCAACAAGAGAAAAAAAATTTTGTGTAGGTCATGAAAAGCATCGAATCTGTTCAGAGCAGAACATTAAATTAGGCTACCTATGCTGCCTGATTTGGCAGAGGATTTCAGATCTACGTGCCAAAGGCCCAAAATTAGATCTCATGGACCTATCCAAGAAAAGTCTGAGCTGGGGGAGATGCATTCACTCAGAGACTCTAGCTTCCAGGGGCAGAGATCTGATGGAAGACAAGATTTCAGATGATCACCTCTCCCATAAACAGTTCCAGGAAGCTCACCCACACACCACCTGCCAATGCAGCAGAGCACAAACCACTGCTGGTGCCTTCCCCACAACACGCACAATTTGTACTCTGCAACCCTTCCCCATGCAATAGACACATTGCAAAGTAGAAGAGACCCTTGCTTTGTATGAGTCAAATCCACTAATTGTTGGTCTTCCCTACTGTGTAGTTACACACATACTGAATGCATTTGTCAGCCAAGTACTAGCAAGCAAACGGTGAACCACAAAAAGGTAAAATGTCCTGCACCAGTGCTGGGAACTGCAATGTTCATCGCACAGAGGAAATCATGTTGGCACACCTTCCTAAAAAGATCTCACTCCCTTATATAAAAAAGATTTTGAAACATTTCTGGGTTGATGCCTGAACTGACATGCCAGGACCTTGCCTACACAGCAGCCTCCTGGGTATGCTGGGAGCTTCAAGGCTAAGAGATCTAGGAAGCTGGAAGCAAAGGAATTGACCAACAGCCTGAGAACATCTAATGGGCATCTCATTCACCTGCTGACCAGCCTAGGGGGTAGCCCCTGGTAAGTGGGAGAAGCCAGCAATGTCCTGTCATCACAGAATGATGGGTAGCCAGAGGAACAGGCCAGGTGGGTCAGCAAGGTGTACAAAAGCATGACAACTTTCCAAGCAGGTTTCCGTGAAGCAGGAGAACCAGCCAACCCAGCAATACAGAATCCAGTCAACATTTTTAAACAGAGAAGTGTTGCATCAGAAAATGCATGATCAGCTCTGTTCATCAGACACCACTTCCTCACGTACGCTAAAACTGGGAATGGGAAGTATCTGGCTGTTGATAACACACCACATATTTCCTCCTCCTCCTCAGACCTGATACACAAACAGCTGACAACATGGACAGATATGTGGAGCATGGACTGCCTTGTGCAACAAGTTGCTTACAGTAAAAAGAGGAGAGAGGAAATATGATTTAAAATGGTAATGTACCCCCTGCTCTTTGACTCTGTCATAAATCCTTGGTACATCTCAGGTAAGTTCATGAGAAATTTGTTGTGTGAAACAAAGGTAGCAACAGCCAGTTCACCTGAGATCACAGAAATTGCTGCAAGTCAGAGTAAAGACAAACTAATATTACAAAGAAAAAAAAAGATTCTGTTGTTGTAGAATACACCTTCCATTTATGAACACAAACACTGTATACAGACACTCTCAATGTTCAGAGAAATTCAGTGTATTCCCCATCAAGTGTCTGTATTGGGGAAGGCATCAGTTTATCCAAGATCCAGAGAGCATCAAAAGGTCCACTAGCCATGGCATAGATCAGAAATGTGTCCCACCCTCTGAATTAATACTTCAAGATGCTTCTTGTTCCACATAGGACATTGTTTAACCTTATGTGGCTCTGAATCAAATTAAATGAATAGTTGCATTACATTATTATAGATGCAGCTAAATGCTCTTCACTTGTCCCAAGCAAAACATCCTTCATCTCTGGGGGGAATAACCTGGGAGTCAGAAAGTTAATTAATGGTTTCACATGGCACCAGGGACAGTCTGTAAGTAGCAGTGAGCAGGACAGCTTAATTTTCATTCAATACACTCACATACTAGGAAGTATATATTAATAACTCTAACTCCAACAGAAGATACTATGGTCTCCATTGCAAAACCAAGAAACGAAGATACTGTAAAGCAATTTGATACTTTCCTAAATAGGAGCAGATCTTAACAGCTATTAACAACCCCTTTCATCCCCAACATTTGAACGAAGAACTGTACAGGTGAATCCATGCCAATCCATTTCAGCCTCTAGTGACAGGAATATCTATTTGAAGTCTTAATTCTAGTTCTGGTCATCATTTGATCATCACTTCCTTCCTTCTGATATACATAGTCATGGCCATTATGTGGTCTGTCTGTGTCAGGACAGAGTTTAATGAAAAACATTCTAACAACAGAGCATCTTGGGGTTTTTATTGCTAGCTGTGTAGAGTTCAACACAAGTAAAATCCTCATCCCCTACACTCTGTCTCCTGTCCCTCACCAGTCCAGATTACTGAGGGAAGCTAGTCAAAATTCAGCCAGTCAAAAAACAACCCACAGTAAAATGCTGAAAGTTCAAAGCCATGTCTTTGCTGTTGGAAAAGATGTGCCAAAAAGATTAAGAGACATCTTCCTGATCTGCAGCTACTGGTAATTCACTAGTAGGTCTTGTGCTTAGACAATTCCAGCTTTTCTGCTATCCATTTACTAGTTAACACAGGCATTTAAAAAGCCAAAAGCTTTGATCTTCTCTGACACTTGCACACATTCCTCTCAGGAACAGTCTAATTGATATTAATAGGATAATTCACAGGTAAACTGCCACCTCAGGTGCACCAGTGCTTGATGAACTGGATCACAACCAAACAGACAAAGGAATATGCACAAAACATCAGCCCATTTTCCCCTCTCTGCTCCCTGTGAAAATCAAATGTATCACATTTTTTCATAGGTTTAATTATTGCTAAACTCCTGTTCCTTTACTTCTATTTTTTTGTACATGTTGGTGTTTGTGTTGATGTTCATGCATTCGATTTAGACTACAGATCTTTTCTGGACCAAGGTCTACAGCTTATCTGGGAACTTCCATCACTTCATAAATCCCTTCTCTCTTGACTTTTCGCAGTGCCACAGTACCATAAATGTCAATAAATTCTATTTCTGATCTTGAAACCTGTGTTAAAGCTAAACTATGTATCTTCCCTCCTACACCATCCTTTCACATGGTGACCCCTGACTTTTCTCAGCCTCCACACCACATTTCCCCCCCACATGATAACTAAATTTAAATCAAAACTGGGTGATTCTCTTTTATGTGTAACTCAATCAAACATGAGGAACTTAATTCAGGCATCACTGGGGAAAATGCATACATTGGGTAGGTCCAACTAAATATTCATAGATGTCTTTTGTTTTAAAAATCTCTTTTTCTTCTATATTCAAGATTTTTCCTTATATATCAAACATATTTTAGAAACCTGTAGTTGACCTATATCCAGAGGTAGTGATGGTCTCTCTGATTCATAAAAAGCTTCAGATGAAGAGACAAGTTGTTCCATTATTCCAAGAAGACTCACTTTTTAATCTAACAGTGTTAGAAACTAACACTGAAATGCCCTTGGCACTGATATACAGTGCACCTCTTCCAAAAAATATGGAGTACAAGAACTTCCCAGATAATACCTTGCACAAGACAACCCATAAAATTTTCCTCAGAAGAAGCCTGAGGTTCATAAAACCACAAGGGGAGGAAACATCCATCCTTCCCCTGTTTCACAGCTTTCTTCCCTGAGCAAACATTTTGAAGGCGGTTCCTGGAGACAAACCTTGAATGATTTCCTCAGCCAGTTTCCATTTCTTATTGGTATTCCTATAGTAGAGGCACCAACCCTTCATTTGCATCTCATCTGTGTCAGAGGGTTTCAGTCTTTCCTGTTTATAGTTTATATGCCATCATGGCAGCAGTGTCATTAGGATAATTATAGTTATGTTAGGACTCCCCTGCGCACTACCAGGAGACGCTTTGTGTCTTAGATAATGAGGTCAGCAATTTCCAAGATTTGCAGAACAAGGACAAATTGTTTTGGCAATAAGCCCAACTTACTCCCAAGTTTGACCTACCACCTTCCCCTACAGCAGACCCCCATCAGCTTCTGCATTACTATTTATACCTTCTGCTTTAGGCTCTTTTTCCTCCAGGATGAACCACACCATATTTTATCCTCTTCAGAAGCTCCTGTACTGAAGGCCACCACCAGCACAGAGGCCAAAGGAAAATTCTTCCAGTTAAGATAATTACAGAAGCAAGGGTGAGGGAGAAATAGGGGAAATCATAGACCAAAGTCATATCTGAGAAAGTTTTTCTAAATAAACATCCATGGAACATACTTCAAAGCCGGTTTTACATTGCAAGTAGCAAGAGGAAACACAAAATAATCTGCTATTCACAAATGTACACAACAAATGGACCCACAAACAGTCTTCCAAACCCACCTGTTGCACTGTTGCTGGAACTGGACATCTCAGCTCTACTGCAGCTTGTGAGATCTGACAGTCCATGTTTTATTTAGCATTTAAACTCAGATCACATTCAAAGCCAGACTAACACAGCTAATTCCTCAGTTCATACCATTGCACTGAAATTCATACTGAAGCACCTGAACTTTCAGAGCAACATGCTTTGTAGACCTCATAATTCTAAATATGATTTGACTGTGCTCTTAAATTGAAGATATGGCCCTCAAAACAGACATATTACAAGTGAATTCTTGGTCCAAACAGAACTGGTAGCAAAACTATCACTAAGAAATAGCATTTTAAACCAGCACTATCACTCTCAGCTCTGCAGAGAGTAAGCTCCACACAAAGCAGAGCAGCTGGCTTAGGGAAAGCATTGCAACTACCTAATGTGCTAATCAGCAGAACAAAGCACCATGCACTCTCCACGGGTGGTAAGCCATTGCCAGACATGTATGCTTCCTATAAAACAATAATGCAACCTACGGGGACTACCGGGCTGTTAGCACAGGGCCTGCTACTCCAGGCTCACTTACCACTCACAGAAGAAACAGAGCACACCAACACTTAGCACTGCATGAGACTTTGCAGCCTTTTGACACACCCTGGGCCAGATATCATCTGCTTGGCTAAGGCTCGTACTGTATCTGTACACAACTGTTTTTCTTACTGTTGCTATAGCTGTACATTATGAAACTCCTTAAATATGCAACATATCGGGTTTTGGCACGGGTCTCTTGAGCAGGTGTGTTGTGCAATGCATTTTTCAGAAGTAGCAGGGATTAAACAGCATTTTTGTGGGTCCCAGGAGATGCAGTTTATATTGCTCTGGGCATCATAAGGCCAGGTTTCGTCTATTCAGCAGAGCCAAAGGCTGTTGCAAATTCAGATACACAAAGACAGGAGAAAAGAAGAACTATGACTGAAGTTTAGGATAAGTCCAGCACACACGAATTTTTAAATTTCTAACTTGCAACAATTTAAGATAAAGCTTTCTATACAAGAATGTTCCAAAATGCAGACATCTGGAGAAAATGTGCTTCTGGGCTAAAAATTTTCTGACATATTCCAGGAAGGTAAAATAAGTTGAGAAAGAGACGTTTTGTGTGAAATATCTTCCTAAAACTCTCTCACCATGAAGTTTTTGTGACCTTGTCACTTTTGCTCAAGTGTCTCCTTAGATAATACCACATGGTTGGGATACTTTGAAAATTTGGAGTTGCTAGGCTTTGCTGCTAGAGGGTTTGGTGCCTTAAAACACAGTGACACCATGTGGCAAATCACTTAGGATGAAAACAATGTGCTATTGGAAAGGGCAGCATTCAATTTTCTCATTTTTCTTTGTCTTTATTGATGTTGTCTTAGGCATGCTTGAAACTATATTAACTGGTGAGAGTAAATTAGGTTAGAATCTTCATCTGAACAGGTAAACAAAGCCAAAGCCAATGACCATTTCAGATTTCAGCATATGTTCAAAAGTCTAAAGTTTGCAAAATTGTCCAGTAAAATCTACCTGTAAGTTCAGCAAGTAAATACCCACAAGAAGAGTTTGCACATATGTCAAAACATCAGATTCACTTGGCAGATGCAACCAACTCGTAGAACTATGACTCAACATTTTCAGAAAAGCACATCTGGAAGTTGCACTTAAATATCTATGGTTTAATTCTGCAGTACTATCACAAAAACCTGTAATTAATTTTGAAAATGGAGATTTATTTTCCTTGCTTTTGTGGCTTGTTTTTCTTCCAAATAGATGCAGATACCCCCACTTATTTTTACAGATATTTCTGTGCTAAGTATTTAAAGACACAAGTGGGAATATTGCTGCTAGGAATGTTCTCAGTAGGTTTGTTATCACTCTGCATTATATAATACGGTGACTGATGTGATGAATCATGTCTCCCTAGTCCTTTTTCCCAAATGAGGTAATGCACATTGGAAAGGTTCAGCTTATGACAAATGGTAAGAATGGGCAGATCTCTTTGAACGACAGACACACACACAGGCAGGCAAATAGGTGAAAATTGAATACAGAATATTCCCCAAACAGAAATAGAATAATTTATTAATTAGTTCTTCACAGGGAATATATTCACTCAGTAGTACTATCAAAAATTAATGTTCATTAAGAAATGTGTATTTCAAGGCAGTGGTCAGAACACCTTGTTCTCAAGAGCAGAAAGGAAGTAAAAACACAACAGTATGACTCCCAGTTGCACAGGCTTTGTTTTGCAAAGTCAGTGTGCCATCAATGTTGCCTTTTTTACTGATTAGTTAGATAACATGCTGGTGTCATTTCTTCCATTCTGTATTGAACTCCTGGTAGCAATTTACGTCAATACTATCACAGTGCATCTGAATGTAAATGAAATAAGTTCGTTTGAAAGGTGATCTAAAAGGCTTTTCACCTACACATATAATAGTTTCACCTCTATACATAGCAGTTAAAGCCTAGGAAGCACCAGCTAATCAGATACAGACAGGACTTTCTGACTGTTCAAAACAGTTTGAATTGAGGAAGATTACTGACCTGACCCTTCAAATTCTGTCACCCTGACTAGTGAGATTATGCTGCCATCTTGTGACCTGTAAATTTTACTTAGCTACAAGTGACAGAATTTTTCCCCTAGACTGGGAGGACAGTGTACGTGATCTCCTTGGTACAGAGGTGCAGTAATGATGCTTTGAGCAGCTAAGCCCTCTTTTATATTCAGACCCACATTGTCTCTCCTTAGCTTTCTTATCTGTCTCTCATGGGCTGCAACATTCAATGTCAACAAGGTTCCTAAAGGAAGTGCTGTCCATGGACAGGCCTGAGTAGAGAGTAGAGGCAACCCTGCAGAGAGGATGAAACCCACAGTTTAAAGGATTAGGGGTTTGTAATAAAGGCTACAGAATGTCCCCCTGCTGTGAAGAGAATCATATGTTCTGGAAAGCAAAACCCACACGTAGCCAGCAATTGAAAATTACAGCAAACACTGAAAAAAAAGAAAAAAAAGAGACATATTCTTTACAGCTGAGAAGCGTTATTATAAATTATTACATAGTTTTGTACATTGAGGATAAAATTTTCCTCTCCATCTTCTCAAGTGTACAGCTTGTATATTTATGGTAACATTTTCCTTGCTTGAAAAAAAAAAGGGTGTTAAGATTCACTGTATTCTGAATCTAAATAGGGTTCTTGTATCTGTTCACATTAAATAAAATAGTTGAATGCCAAATGGTTATGCTGTTCCCTGAACAATACAGACTTCAGCTGCGCAGTGACACAGCATTTTGAAATACCTGGAAAAAGGTGAGGGTGGCTGCAATCACATTGAAAAGCAAGCTGGGATCCCCTCTCCTAGTAACACCCCATTCTTTCCTTATACCCCAACCACATGTGCTTCTATCAGGGTGTGCTCCCACAGCACTTTCAAACTGAAGACTCAGAATCAAATCTTGAAGTGCTGGCAATACGAAATGTGTAGCAAGGCAGGAGCAGGCACATACCAGGAACAACAAGGCTTGAGGGCTCTGAGCCAACAAGGCAACTGCTCTGAGCTCAGACACATTGTTTGGGAGAGCCCACAGGCACTATCCATCACTAAAAGGTTCCCTCAACACCTCTACCTGGAGACAAACCATCAGTCTTTCCTCACTACCAAAGCCTCAACCACCATTATACACCCAAATCATATTTCCTTTCACATCCTCGTTTGCCAAAGTAAACCAAAGCATCCTGTACTTAGTTTCTGATCAGAGTTTCCAGGACATACTGTATTTTCTTTGGGATATGGCACAGCAGAATAAGAGCTCCCAACTAGTCACTGAAGGTTATGCTTACCCATACAGTAAACCACAATTCTAGAATATGGAAAGAGGACAAATGAATCTCTGTACTCACCCAGCATCCATTTCTGTTAGATACTGATCACTTTGGCACCAGTCTAATACTTGTAGATGTGTAAAATCCCACTTGTAACAATTGGAAGTCCTTCAGGATATGTGTTGTTTTTTCTCATAGTAATCTCATGGTCAAAAATCCTGGAGACAGTGTTCAGGACTCCACCTAGAGAGCTGAAATAAGAAGTCTTTAAACCAGACATATACTGCTAAAGAGACCCTTCCTTTCCTCTGACAGGACTAGAAGACCAACTTAAGACAGCAGAAGGTACTCTGTTGTCAGAAAACCTTTATGAATCTAGACTATGTTCAAGGACTGCTGATATTTTTAGTGTTATGGAAGTAAGTCAAGGATACATAGGAAATCCATAGCTGGCAAGGACATACCCTTTTTCTCTTGCAAACTTAATCTACATACAGAAATGGACAGCCACATATTAATGAAAGAGATAGTATTTCCCTGTAGAAATCCTTGTCATGTCAGCATTTGCATCTCCATATTCATAAAGCCCAGTTTCAGACATACAGATATTTTATTTTTAGATAAAAGCCACCACTGCAACAAGGGTTTGTGCTGGGTCTGCCATTTCTTCCTCATTTCACAAGGACAGCTTAAGAGTTACTAGAAGCACTGAGCGAGCCCTTCTGCCTTTGAGCAAATATAATCTTTAAATCTAATATATAATCTCCTCTCTGTTGCAGTAATATATAAGGCTCTTCCTTCTCTGATACAGTCTGCTCCCAGAATGGATTCAGGTTGCAACAGCAGTCCAAACAGTCAGTGGATTAACAGAGGAGTTAAGTCCATATCGGTGCTAAGTGAAGTATGTTGTAGTTTAAAAGTCTACTAACCAGACAAAAGCCTGAGATCTGTTAATTAATAAATTTCCTTTCAACATACCTCATCCCAATAATCTGTATTTCAGAAATACAGAACCCATTTTGCAAAGTTTGTTGAGAATAAGAACTTAAGATAAAGTTGGCATTCTTCTAAAGAGAGATATGAGGAAAGAAAGAAAAGCAGAATTCAGGAAACCTAATGGAGGAAAACAAACTAAAATAGAAGAATAAAACAAAGGACCAAGAAGTGATAAACTGCAGAAGCTCAGACCACTAGTTGCCTGGGGGGCAACTGCAGAAGAGAATTTTGGTTTGGTCTGTGGCTCTTGCCTGGAAGTGGAGGTAGATACATGCTGTGCCTGCAGTTCCTGTGGTAGCAGCAGAAGACAGAGCTGAGGGTGCTGCAGAATTGCCAGCCAAGCAAACAGCATCATGACATTTAAGCTCATCAAAGCATTTCTAGTTTCAGAGAAACATTTTTTAGATTATTATTGGCTTTTCAGAAAACAGAGCCTGTATTTCCTTCTGTTTTTCAGTTGAGAAGTCTGTCTGGAGGCACACAACCACATACTTACCACTTTCAGAGGCATGGAAATATTGAAAACATCCTTAAATATGTTTTCAGTTTTTACACTTCTTCAATGAAAACCTAAAACCCATTAAGAAAAATCTTGTAAAGATAAAAGTATTCCTGACTGTCTCCACATGGAATCTCACACTGGAGAACTGGGGACCACAACCAGAAGAAACCATCCTTATCATCCACAAACACTCATCTGCCCCCAGAAGAATTATATTTCACATACAAAGTAACATTCTATATAGAATCTCCTTGACTCTTGGCTCTGTATATACAGTGACCCTCAGAAAAATCACTCTTTTTCAGGTGTAGCAGGAAGCTCTGTCCTCCAGGAGCCCCACCTCATGAGGAGAATTCTGCACTATTCTACAGATGGAATAGCAGGAAAGCAACTGAGACATGCACAGGCACTGCTCAAGTCATGAGTTTATGTACAGTGATTTACCCTGAACAGCTTGCTCAGAGGTTACAAAAGAAATGTGTTTTACTATGTGAGTGCTACATGAAATGACCTTGTTGCCAAACTTGGCTAAGAGCTGGAAGAGCTGCAGAGTATACACAGGATTTATGAGACTAACCTCTGGATTCCTTCCAGAGCCCAGGAAATTGCATTGCTTTGAGGTCTGAACTGATATTCACTGATGATGCAAAATTATGTTCTTCTGCAAGAAGTAAAACAAAGCAGAAGCACTGGAAAGCCAAATAGCCTTATGTGGGGAACCAAGAGGAGTGAAGAAGGATAACAAGGATCTTAAAAAGTTCTACTTTCCTCTCAACCCAGCTGAAGGGAGGGCCTGCACATGCAAAGTACTGAGAGCAAATTACTTAAAAAGTCAAATGTTCTAAAAAGTTCAAGCTATCTTTCTTAAATTTGTGATTTGAAAGGTAGAATGGTGTTACCTGCCCACCATCATCCTCTGTGTGGTGTCTTTTAGAAGGCTAATAATGCAGACAGAAATTATAAAAATACCAGAAAGCAAATGGAACAAGCAGCAAATGAAGCAGAGAGAGAAGACAGCTCTGGCATGAGTATGACTGAACTCTCACTGCATGGTAACTATTAGGCACTAGCACCTTTCAGGTTCAGAGCTTTCTCTCAGGCCTCAGAAGAAAAATCTATATATGGAGATGAATGGGGTTGGCTTATTCCAAGCAGTTCTTTTGCTAGTGGACAGTGTTTTTTAGTCTATACAAAACAGACCTCAGTAGCCAGAGACAACAAAAAACAAAACAGAGGAAAGTTATGTTTATCTCTGGTCTTCCTCCCTCCCCTTTTGGGTATAGTGTTCCAGATGAATCAAGGGAAACACAGACAGCTTAAGCCATATATCCTAAGGAAGCTAAATTACCAGATGACTGACTTTGCTTTACATAATGTGAAAGGTAACTCTTGGTAAAATAAAGCTCCCGTCTCGTGAAAAAATAACAAGATTTCAAAACCTATTGGTCTAATGTGGAATAAAATTTAAGCCTTTTTCCTGAACCCATCATAAGCACTAATGTACCAACAAACAACCTGCTGAACAGAGCAGAAATCTGGGAAATGGGAGAACCTCATCAGGCAAAGCCAAGGCATGAGTTTCAGCTTTCTAAACCCCACGGAGAACCCCAGCTTCTAGGTCAATGGGTATTTCAAGGAGATTTTTACCACCAGCCCCTAAGAGGATAAAACGGAGTTACACAACTAAATGATAACCTTTTCCCCAGTGGGAGAAAACCTATTTTTTTTTAATACTTTTCTTACCTCAGGACTCTCTAGCAATTAGAGAACAAATATTACATTATTGTCAAGTCTGATGAGTGACTGGAAAATCTGAATGGAATCAACAAAAGAGAAAATAAATAAAATTTGTTCATCAGTTTCTACACTGACCTCAAAGTGAGGGAACTAGAGAAAATTTCTATAACCTGTCATTAGAGCTTCAGTAATGGAAAACAGTTATTATCTCTTCATAGAAGCATTTGTTCTCAATGTCCCAAGACAAAAAGTGTACTCCTAATAACCGACTGTGAAACTTCTTAGCTCAGAAAGCAAACAAAACACTGGTTTCGGGGATTTGTTTATGAGTAGATTCTGTGTCCTGTGTTAGCTGCTGATACCATCACATGTTGTCTGACAGAGAAAAGTGGATTCACCCTGTGGCTGAGTAATGAGCACTAAGCTGATCCCTGGAATCCCAGAGCAGGCAGAGCTCACTCTATGCTCACCTCTGGCACTGCACTCTGAAACCATCTGGTTTGTGGACCTGAGCCATGGTGCTTTCACTTGCACGTTTGTCTTCTGTCAGAAGGAGATTTCTGCTGGGGAACCTACATTCTACAGGACAAAAAAACACAACAACAAACAACCTAAAACAAACAAACAAAAACACCACAAAAGAAACCCCACAAAACAAAACAAAAAAACCCCACAATAACAACAACAACATGAAACAAAAAAACCAACCAACCAACCCACTCCAACCAAGTTATTACATAACAGATTTTTTTTTTTAATTATACAATATCTCTACTCGGAAGTGACCCATAATCTTTTGGTTTTCCTTTGCTTTACACTCTCCATTCCTCCCCTCCTTTCCAACACATATTTATATATGCCCATACACTTACATACTTTCNAATTGGAATGGCTTGGTTCTTGGTCAGTGGGACAGAAGCAAAATTGTTAAAAATAGAGAAAAAAAAGAAAGCAGACATTATATCCTCAGGTGAGGGAAGACAGCCATAGAAAGAACACGATTCCCTAGAAGGCTTGAAAGAGCAGAATTGCCCCTGCACATTGCTGATTTATATGGAGCCTAGGTGGTCCCAGCTTTACAGGGAGTGGTGTACCGACTGCCATGGAAGCAGTCTGGAAGTCAGGAAGTGCTGAGTTGCTTAGTGATTCAATGTGATATTTCCACCAAAAAGTACAGACCACTGACCTCCTTTTCTTCCACTACAACAGTAGTGATGTCATTAGGTATCAAAGTAGTTTTCCTGCATCAAGATGACATATTCCTGATCTGAAATAACCCAGACGTGAGCAAATGGCTGGAGTCAGAGCACTGTGCAGCCAAAAATAATCCATTTTGAGTTACTGCTGGATGTTTGAGAACATCAGAGCAACACTGTCCAGGGACAGACTCCTGTAGATGACATAGGATTATTGAATCAAAACTACCTTGCTGAATTCATAGCATACTAAAATTATAGCAATGCATTTGGACTTCCTCTTCTAGATGAAAGCAGAGATATGCACATGCTCTGTTCCTGTCCAGGACATTTCCTTTGAACCATTTCTCCAGCTCATCTCTTATCTGACATCCATATTTCACAATTTCGTCTCCATGGTCAAATACATCACTCCTTCAGGACCAGATCCACAGTAAAAAGGGGCAGCACACAAAGAGCCACCAAGCACTTACATCACTGGACACAGAAATGGATTCATGATTTAGAATCAGCTGGACTAGTTATTGCAAACATAACTAAAAACTGTACTAGATTCTTATTTATCTCGGCATGGTATCATTCACCCCTGCTTCTTCTGATAACACCACACAAGTTCCTGCTGCTTCCTTCTTTGATCCAGCAGAACATTTTAATCTTCTTTTTGTTCTGTTTTGTTTTCCACAGGATTACCTCTTTCTTAGATCACTAACCAGAAAAAAGGCATGACTGTCTCTCTGCACAGCAAGGTACTCTTAAAGAGTTTAAAAAAACATAATACCACACCTTTTACTGAAGTGATTTTAATGTAAACATAAATTCCCAGTCTAAATGCAAAACACTGAAAGTTCAGCAGATGAAGTAATTGAAAAGATACAATCCTAAATAAATAGAATGTAACCAATTTAATTATTTTTCTCTAAGTGCTATCCAGAGTCAGCATACAGACATTTTTAGGCTTAATGCAAATTTTGCACAAACAATATTTTAAGACTCAGCATTTCTAATTTTTGTCTTCAAGAGAAAAATAGCAGGGATATTTTGTAGTAAATGCCACAAGGAGCACTAGTTCATTGGAAATACTAATCTTTCTTCTCCCCAAACTTAAACAAAGCATAACTTTCTCTGTGTCTAATTCTACATTTGGCTCAGATTCCATTTCTGAATAATATGCACATAGCACTAAAAAGTGCACAATAGTGATTTTTTTTCCTGAAATGGTAGAATTATAATTTTTTTAGCAAAATACTAAAATAGAATTTTTTTTTACTATTTGTATTTTGTTATTAAACACTAGTCCTCTCCCACAGCTTGATAACAAATGATCTGGTCATGTACTAAAGAACTAACTAAGTTTTGAATTTAAAAAGAAAAAATCTTTAGACTTTCAAACACACACAGAGAACAGAAACCAGAAATGGAGAAAAGTGACTTCTAAATTACACCACACAACATATATTCTCATCCTTCACTTCATTTCTCCTCTTTTGTGGCCATGAAACAACCTTGCTTGCAGAAGCCACCCAGAGACACTGCTTCACCTGAAGAAGCTCCTAGGCTTAGAGAAGCACATTTGCATTGAAATCTCCTTGCTCAGCATAGTCCTTATTAAAATTCCACTGAAGCCTCAAATACCCACTATTTCTGCAGAGACAGCCACTTTATCAAAGCTGCTTCACCTCTTCTGCACCTGTGGTTCACTTCTTGCTAATAAAGGCATTTTGGCTACTTTAATTCTACAGTTTCCTCCAAGTTATATGTATGTGTATCAAAATGCTTCAGGGTCAGTTTTCAGTGCAAAGATGGAAAATTTTAAGAATATATTGGGCAAATCAGGACTCTCCATTGTTGCCCGATTCCATTGTAGCTAGGGAAATCATCCTGCCCTAAAAAAGCATTGCAAGACATCCTTTATAGTAAACTTGTGCATAGCAGCTTATGTGGGGAGATTCTCAGTTCTTAAGAGGCTTGTCACAAGATTTTCTTATTCTCAAAATAGAAATGCAGTGCAGAGTGCTAAAGAGCGGGTGACTAAGAATCAAGACGAGATCTTTCAGTTCAAGCTAGTCCTTTGATACTCTATTTTATCTGAAGCACTTTTCAATTACAAGCAGATTACAACAACAGATTTTCCCATCCAATTTCTATTAGATTTATCAGCTGTGCTTGGCAGAGGATCTCTTGCAGCTAAAGGTCTATTATCTTTAATTAAATAATAACTTTCACATTGTTCTTGAATAACGTTGTCTGTATTCAGCAGGCCTGGTGAGACTATATAAAGCACTCCTGACTCAACAGCCTGCAATTAGTAGAATATTGTCCTGAATAAAACCCATAATCTTAGCCCTGCTGGTCTAAATCATCTCTTCAGCAGAAGAAACATTAAATAGTCTAAGTCTTCAGCAAAAAGCTGAAGAACATGCTTAAGAACCGGCAGAAATGTTTTACTGAAATTAAGCCATTTCCAGCTACTTTATATTAGTCTGACCCCAGTTTCCAGCTTCTATTTCCTGAAGACAAGTTTCGAGTTTAATTTTAAAACTATTCCCAGTGCAACTGAGTTGCCTTGAATATTTTCCTGTATGTGGCACAAAGCTGCTCAGCTAAATCAGCTTTTTCAGTCTTTCTTGTCAGGTGCCATCCAAGTGATAAATAAAGGGCTTTTAAGTGGGTAGCAAAGCTTTCACTCCAAAGGAACAAAAGAAAGAGGTCCTGTGTGCTGTTGTGGTCAATGGAGTCACCAGTCAGCTCCCTTCATCCTCTATTTTCAACACTGTTTTCTGTGAACCTGACTGCCAAATGTGACAACATAACAACTGGATGAAAGCATCACTGACCACACTGTTGATTTACTGATGGAAAGCATTTTTATTTGTAATAGTAGTTTGCTATAGATAATGTATTTTCTCAGAAGGCCACAATTTTGTAATTCAAAGTATAGATCTGTAAACTGCCCACCGAAGGCTGGGAAAGCTCATTTTCCCCTCAGAAGGGATGAAAATAGATGCGAGTTATCCCACAGGCTGGAAAACAACACACTGTTTTGTATAAAGCTCACCGTGTTCAGTTAAAAAAGAAAAACCAAAAAACAAAACAAAAAAAAAAAAAAAAAAAGAAAACACAAAAAACCCCCCCAGAATTACTCATACCACAGAGAAACTTGCAGCCTAAGGCCCTGAGTCTGAGGAGAATGTGGATCAGCAGCCCAGGGGTTTTTTTTGACTGCTTCAATAAAACAGAAAAATGAGAGAAAAGAAAACATCCCTTACTCAGATGGAACTGCTTAAATGTGTTTGACTTTCCTTCTTGTTATACATTACTCTGCTGCCAGGTCCTACCCACTTGCTAAATATTTGGAACAACCACAGTCCACGCAGGACATAGGGACACAAGGGACAAACAGAAATCAAGTAAGAGGCAACAGCACAAAACTTGATGTATGATGAGTATGGGTGAGCAGGAGAGAGATGTCCCCAATAACTACTCACGCCTTCGGCTTCGTGGTACTCATCTACCTGTCTGAGGAATAGGGGGTTCAGGAAAACCAGAAGTACCTGAAGGGACAGTCTGTGTTGAATATATTGTATGAGAGAGTCCCCAGCCCTCTGAGGCCCAATGTGCTCATTTTGAGTAACCATTGCTCCCTGAAGTAAGAAAAACAAGGGCATGGCTCCTCCCTCAGCAGGATCCAGGCTCCTACAGAGCTTTTGTTTCAGCAGGAACTGGAAACCAGGGCAAAGGCAAGATTTTTCTATCTCAGTGAAATGCAGAGACTTCCAGTTCCTGCTTGCTTCTGTGATCAGGGTGTGAGTCTTGACTGCGTGACTGCTCCAGGAGGGAGAATTTGCTCCACTGATGCCATTTGATACGCCGCTGCTGCTTGCCACTACCCCACAAAAGCACAAGGTGGATTACAACTCCCCTTGGCAGGTTTGGACGCTGGTAAAGGGTAAGAAAATGCACATTCTTCCCAGAAGGTGAGGTCAGCCCTGTCTTGAAGAGCAGCATTTCTTAGCTGTCACTGAGCCCAGAGCTGTCTGCTGGAGTAGGACCATTGAGGCAGCCCACCTCACTGGGCTCCTGGTAACTCAGCAGCAGTGGCTTTACTGTTCCCCCCTACAAAATGGAGACAAACTAACTTTCACCATATGAGAACAAGTACTTGGCACATCTGTATCACCCCATCTAGAACACTGTGCAAGTCTGCAGACTCCATCACTTCTCTTCCCAACAGAAGGTGAGGACTTCTGCTCATGACCTCTACAATCAGGTGAAGTAATTTGTGGCTTGTGGCTGTACCAGGATTATTCCTTAATGTATTGACAGGTACAAAGATGTCTGAAAGTTTCATTCAGATAATCTCAAGCAAACTGCACACACAGATACACTGCTCATTG
Organism: Trochalopteron elliotii; assembly: GCA_024734555.1. NCBI lineage: Eukaryota > Metazoa > Chordata > Aves > Passeriformes > Leiothrichidae > Trochalopteron > Trochalopteron elliotii. The sequence continues at coordinate 1,103,221 of JANPWX010000339.1, forward strand.
CACTCACTGAGTAGAGCAGTGAAAACTTTACCCTACTATGGAACTTATATGGAGTCAGCAGGAGATACAACCAGGGCAACCTGGGTAAGATTCATTTCTGGGTTCTGAGGTACCAGAAAAAAGAATGTTATCACTGCACTTCATATTAAACCAGAAAAGTGCCTCTTCCCTTAGCTGGGATCAGAACTACTGCAACCTTGTTACTACAAAATGGGAGAAAACAATATACCAGGAGGAAAAATGAGTGTACTAATGTGTTGTCTAACACAAGTGCTGTTTAGATCTAGGTTAGTTAAAGGTGCAAGACTAAACCATTCAATGGAAAACTCCTCCTGTGAGAGTATTTCCTCTTATGAAAGGAGATGGTTGCAGATTGAGGGCAAAGACAGCTCAGAACAAATGTGATTTAGATGATGAGGTGCTGGGTTGTTTCTAGACTACAGCACAGAGACAAATCAGATGGTGCCAATCTACTGTGAAGACAGGGCCAGAAGTCAACTGAAATTCAACTAAAAAATGGGAAATTATTTAAGGAATGAAAATAAACAATTATGAAACAGTGGGGTTTAGAGGAAGGCAGTCCAGGAAACATCTGGTGATTTTCCAAGATCCAGTGAGTGCTGAAATACCATCCCTGGGCAGCATCTATGACAGCTTCCACTACAGTCTGCTCTTAGGGATGTCTGAGTCCATCAAATGTTTCCAGAAAAAGGCCTGTATCCTGTGCCATGCATCTTCTTGGGCTTTGGCATGCTCTCTCCACCACCCTCCCCAACACACCAACATCCCAAGCACCCTGTGAGTGGAAACTTTACACAGAGGCAAGTACGGTGGCTCCAAGAGGTGGCCTGCTCCAGAATAGGAGTAAAACTCCACTTCCCGGCCGTGCTGCCGAAGGCGCTGAACAGCATCCCGGCAATAGAGGTCAGTTTTCCAGTTCATGTCATCCAGTCCAGACAGGAAGAGGAACTTGGCTAAGGACCTCTCCACAGGAATGCGGCAATCCCAGGTTGCTGGGTCCGTGTGATCGTCTATGACATCTGAAAAATCTACAACTCCAGACTCATCACTGATCTTCATCCTCTGCAAGTCATACGGGTGGACAGGAATAGTGAAGCCATCCCCCTTCAGGGGAACGAAGGAATTAAAACTACTTCCAGATATGCTGACAGCTGCCTTGATGCCAGGTAGAAATGTGGCCATGGAAAGGGCTAGCTCACCTCCTTTAGACAAGCCCAAAACACCAATCCCGGTATCTTTCACCTGAAACAGAATGATGAAAATATTATTTACAATTCTTTATTTCTTGAGATGAAATAACCTCTCCAGTTCTGCTTTCTCAGCCATCCAACTATGACCACTCATATTTTGCCCCTTCCCTCTCTCTGTTCAGGTTATATTACTCCCTCATCTATCCCTCTGCTGAGCCTCCAAAAGAGTGACTATGAATTCTACAGCTCCTCAACATTTATCCTCCTGTAACACATTTGCCTCCTGGTGACCTGTACAGACAAAGCATCCTTGCTCCCTCCACATCCCAGCCCAGCCTGCTCTCAGTACAGTGTCTTTTACTGTTCCTCTCTTCAAGCCACTTCTTCCTGGGTTTACTTGCATTGACTTTCTTCATTGTAGTTTCTTCTGTACTCTCCTACAGCTGACCTGTTATTTTCTGTTTTGTCTTGGAAGATAAAATGTTCATTACGCCTGAGGCTAAGTGAGCCTAATGGCTGTTTAAATCAACTTTTTTCTAGTGATGGCCCTTCACATTGAATTCTAGGTGTTTCAGAGCTCTCTGAGGAACAAGACAAACAAGCAAGGCTGAATTCTGCTCTCACACTGCCTACAATCGTGGTGTCCATGTGACAGAAAGTAAATAACTTTGCAAAACAAATGCACATTAAATAGCATTGCATTAAAATTTTAAATGCTACTTGATTTCTCTTGGTCACTTTTGGGTTAAGTATGATGATACATTGCCATAAAGTGTCTTTCTTGTCCCACACACTTGTTTGAATACAGCCTTACCTTCTTAAGATATGTCATACCTCCAGGGCTACAACTGTAAAGAATTCTGCTGTTAGAGTGTTTCATTACTGTCCTGCAAAACTTACTCAGAATCAAAAGCCTGTAATATCTCAGAAACAGTAAAAAAGCCAATGGATTTTTTCCCTTCTAAAATATTAAAGATGCAAAACTAGTAAAAAATTACTATTTCCTGCTTAAGCAATTTTTACTTCTAATCTAGGAACAGATTAGCAAACTGGAAAATAGTTTCAGGAAGAGCACCATGATTTGTCTCTTACCTGCTGCTGCTTCCGCAAAAAGTTCACAGCCTCCTCAAAATAGCTCAGCTCAAGAATCTCTGGTATAGCAGGGATATCTTCAAAGGACATGTAGGCAAGAGCCAGAGTCACAAAGCCTCTGCTAGCCAGGAGACTTGCTCTGTATTCAATAAGACCTCCTCCAGATCCATACAAATCAATAAGTCCAGGGAATGGGCCAGGTCCTACAATGAAAGGAGGGTGTATACATAACCAAAAGAAAAGTTCCTATGGGTGTCCTTTTGTGGTGCCCCCTCAGCACAGGACAGTAGATATCAGAAGAAAAGAATCCTCTGAAGCTTTCCATGGTGGGTATCATTCTCATAAACACACAAAATGACTGTAAGGACATGAATTTGAACATTTCTTTTCTCTCTTAGGAACTCATTATAGGAATTTCACATGTTGGACATCCTTCTCTCATCCTGAATTTCAGCTGGCATTGGCCTACAGGTCCTCAGGCCACTGAGGATCAATAAAGAAACAGTATTATTGCAGGAGTGGTTCTTCCTTTGGAACTATGCTAGCAGGTATGCCATGGGGGGGATACTTGGGTTATGAAAGATACTCACAAATGCTAGAACCGACCTGTGCCAATTCAGGATTCAGTAACATCTGAGTAACTACCCCTGAGCTCTTCAGCTCTCCTGCAGCAATAGGACCTTCCTTTCCTGATGCTGGTCTGCCCATTCTCATAGCCAGATTTCCCTTACAAAATGTGGCATTGCTGCAGCTGCAAGGGACTGTTTTGTTAATTACAGAGCAAGATAGGCAAGCTGAAGTGCCATTCAAAGAACAGAAACACTTCAGGCTTAAACCTTTGCACAGGATCCATTCTAGGCACTGTCCATGTAGAGAGTTGTAAAATGTAGCACCTGTTTAATTAAAGATCTTGATTTTCCCATTTGTCTCCTGTCTCCCTAAGCATCCCATGCAGTCCAGCTGCTCAGTCAGGAAGAGGCTTCTTTCTTTGGTTTTTCCTTAGCTAAAGAGAGACACAGAGAGACAGGTCCAGAACCTGCAGGAAGCTGTAGCAGCTGCTGAGGGCATGGTTCTTCAGCCTAGGCTGGCTGCAGCCTGAGGCCAGTGCTCCCACCATGCTTTGTCATTCTTCACTCCACGGCCAGAGCTGTTATGCATCACAGCTCTGCCAAGGACCAGGGGCCTCTTTGTCCTGCCAGCTAAACAGAAAAGCTAAGAAATAAACACACTTTTTGACAAAGCTCTCACTGCAGGAGAGCTCAAGACACTCAACTAGAACAACCAGGAGACACCTTGTGTTACCATTGCTGTTCTCCCTGCACCACCAAACCTCTGCCTTGGCCCTTGGCCCACTCGGGCAACACCTGCCCCACTTTGCTCTGCTGTGATGAGCCAGGTAGCTGGACCAGGCACAGGCTGAGGGAGTGTTAGTTAAGGCTTTGCTCTGGGTTGCTGAGTGCATTCAGGGACCACGAGACAAAATGTGCTGTCAGTCACACCTGGAAAGCCAGAATGGAATTCAAACTCACCAGGAGGGAGGAAGAGGGTTGCTCTGAGACGACCTTCTCTGACCAAAATCCTCTTCACCCCTTCTCCTAAAAACCATCGTTCATTGGTGCATTTTCCCAGCAAGCGGCTCATGTCCCCATGGCCCTCAAACACTTCCAAGTCCACACAGAAAGGGGTCAGGACGTTCCTCTTTGCCAGCCGCTTATAGGGCGTTTTGGACTGCAGAGCCCAGAACAGCCCCATCGGCTCCACTCCCAAATAGCTGCCCCCCAGCGCTGGGGAGCGGCTGAGGTCCAGCTCCCCACTGCTCTCAGCCCTGTAGAGAGCGTGGGCTTGGAAAAGCTCCCCGCTCTCGTCCACCAGGCTGGCTCGGAGGGTGACCGCCTGCCGCGGCTGCAGCCCGGCCACACGGATCTGCACAGGGTCATCGAACAGGCACCTGCGGGAAGGCAGGACGGACACCCGCGCCGCCATCCCGGCTCGGCCGGACGGAGAGCTGCGGCCCTTCTCTGGAGCGAGGAACGGAATGCCTGGAACTGCGTGAGACACGAGCCTCAGCAACCTGTCCCTTCGCAGGATTAAAATCCCTGCTCAAAGTCCGGGAGGAGTCATCGTGACCACTTCCTTCAGTCGGCGGGCACGGGCTGCTGGGAGACGTAGTTCAGAGCACGCCGCCCTCCAGGCTCTCCGGCTCGGGTGGCACCGGCCACTTCCACAGGCACAAGCTGTACCTTGTTCTTGGCGAGTGCTTTTACTTTTGATTACGGAGAGAGACTAAATTAAAAACCCAAAAGCAGCAAAAAGAGATATCCAAACTGCCGCACCCCCCAGCTGCAGGAAATTCCAGATTTCACTGCAGACCTGGTTTGGGGGCTTTTGCACAAAAAACACAAACAATCCGGAAAGCCTAAGTAACATGACATCTTAATCTAGCTACAAAACAAAGCCTGCTCTTGATCCCTCTCAAGTTTTCTGCAATTTTTAGGTAAGCACCACAAGTTAAAATGAAACTTTATGCTATAACTGTGTTTCTTTTAAAAAGCAGAAGAAGAAACAGACAAAGTCAAACAATTGCTGTATTTTTCTTCCCAGTAATTAATTTCCCCCATGTTGATAATATTTCCAAGGAAAATCTGGCAATAAACACCAGCTTTTAGTTTTCATAAACAATACTATTTTTGCAATGTCTGTGAATTTAACAGTCTTCTAGTCCTACCTTTGGGGTCTCAGACATGTACACAGTCTCATCCCATTCTGTGGAAGTACAAATGGGAATTATGGCTGTTTGAACCACGCTCCTGGTTCAACCAGCTTGCCGGACCGTGCACTAAGCAGCAATTAATGGCAAGGGAATGAAACAATCAATGAGCTTACAAGCTGCAGAATCACACCTCATGCCATGAGACCACAGATATGCAGACTGATTGCGGATCTAGCAGAGCAACTCTAAAACCATCCCTCAGGGTGCAAGAGAAAGCAGCTGTGTTTTCAAATACAACAGTGAAAAGAAATAAAAAACAGCAATAAAAACATGTAGCCTTTTATTGGAAAATAGCCAACATAGACTTCTGCATGTTCTCCTAGATGTCCTTCAGCCATTGTTTACTTTGGAAAAAATATAAATTAGTACAGAAATAAGCTTTAAACTAACCTATTTATTGCAGAAGTTGTAGTTTCTCACCATCAAAACACCACAGCCACTGAACTTAGAGAATTACAACAGGACAGACTTTTGCCTTAAGCAAAATGCATACATTGGACTGCTGCAGCCTGATGCATAGAGCAGATCCTTCCTTGTCCACTTGGGTTGTTATGAAAACAATCTGTAGGTCTGAACAAACAGTCAGGGCTTCTGTTTTGGGATTTTCAAATCCTGGATTGTCTCCCTTCACATTTTACTTTGCTCACCATCACCGAGGCAACATGCAAAGGCCTAAAAATCCTATTATCAAAGTTCTACTTATGAGCCAAAAAATCTGGCCAATTGGTCTGGACTGTGAAATCAAGAAAAACAGCCATCATGCGTTCAGCAAGCGTTGTTGACCATAATTTAATCTTCGGTTCTTTTGGGGGGAATCATGTTTGTATTCCAGTCACAGATGCTGATGATTGAATCACATCAGGAACAGGCATCACAAGCTTGAGTCTCCCACCTCTGCTATAGCATTTTCACAGTTTTTGTGAGACAATCTAGTAGCTGATAATAGCTGTATTTAATATCATATTCCATGTCATACCAATAATTCACTGAGGAGACAAAAAAAGGGAAAACATTTTAAGGCTAGAATGTAATGATTTACAAATGTGTGCATGGACTGTTTTGCACAGTTCATTTAGTACAGGCTTTTCCTTATGACTGAATGAACTTTGAAATGAGCAGATCTCTGACTACAGCTAAAAGTAACACAAGCAAACAATGGAGCTCTTCATTAGTGCTGTCAATGCAACTCTGTCTTAACCCAAACCAACTTCAGCATCTATCCTGGAAATTCATTGGAGCAGAAGATGGCAAAATGCTTAGGAAAAGAAAATGTATGCTTCTATTTAGACAAAAAAATACCAAACTACAACAAAGTTTAACATTTGGATAGGAACTTCTCTTCCTGTGTAAATGATGGCAAATTCACCACTACTTCACAGTGGTCATCAATTAGACAATGCTTTAATTCTGTTTCTCTTGCTAATTTTGGGGTATGTCTTCTTGGAAAATGAAGCCATACCCTGTAATATTGTATTAATGCTTCTTGGAGGAGGATATGCTCTAGCTTCAGATATTCAGTGGACCAGACCCAGAGAATATTGATTTTTCAAGTGTATACAGACTGTATTGCAGTTAACAGACTAAAGGACAAATAAACTCAAACTCTCTGGTATTTCTGCTAAACAGAGAAAAAAAAGTGGCCAGGGGCTTGCAGCTGGAAACAACTCTACTTTTTCAAAAAAATCTTTAAGGACTGATGCAACAGCACTGGGAAAAATGAATCAGAATTACTGCTTTACTGCTAGATTGTTGTTTTATCACAGAATCACAAGAACTGAAAAAAGGGCTTGCCATATTTGCAGTGTTATACAAATACTAATGTCCCACTGTTCAAAATACATTTTTCTTGAACAGCATTATCAGGATTATTCCAGACAAAGGGCAAGCAAAAATTCCAGCAAAAATCTCTTCCTCAAACCTTGCAAAACTTGCACGACATAACAACAATAGTTTGCACCATCCCCACCCCTCCACATGTACCAAATGAGCAAAGCTAAAAATTCTGGAATTCACTTGGGGAGAGAAGAAAAAAAGAGATAGAGAGATGATGATAAATCCTACAAAGAAAGCAATGACAAGACTTTTGGTAAGTGCAGGGGAACAGTAACACAAACACAACCTTGTTAGCAAGGCAAAAGGCTGGGTCAGAGCAGATTTCAGCTCATATGAAAACAGAGCATCTTCCATGTTGTGTTGACAAAGCAGTGAATTATAAGTAAAACAGCCTGCAAGAAGGCAGCCCCATGGGATCTGTGAAGATTGTTATTCCCTCCTGCAGAGAGGCAGATAACCTTAAAGGAACTTTGTTCTCTCTGATGCTTTGCTGTGGGATATCTACCTGCACACCCCCCACAGTTCAAAAATGTATCTGGAAATACTGTCTATTTTACCTGCAATACAGCCATGGGATTGCTGAACATGATGGAACCAGAGAGAAGGCAGATATAACATCTCACCAGCTTTCACTGTACACTGCAAAGGTTTTGCCTGAGCGTACTCTGGATACAGTTCTAGATCTGGGTTCAAGGGGTCCAGAGGGATCCAGGGCACCTAAAGGCAAAAGAGTGTGCATATGGTACTGACCCTGACAAAAAATTTCAGCAAGCTTCCAGAAAAACAACTGATAATGCAACTCACTAGGTTACAAAACATGTACTTTGTCTAGCAAAATATGTACAGCTACACAGCTTTCCACATTCAATTGGGAATAGGTCAAGGATGCAAAGATGTGCCTCCTTTGGTGACGCTTTCTAACTAGTAAAAAAGCAATAAATGTCATCCATGAAATTGCAGTCTCTTGGCATACTTTCAAACACCTCCAGCCCCTTAAGTTGCTTGTTCCTCCAACATTCAGTACTTAAATATTTTATCTGCACCACTCTTTTTAGAGATTAATTTCTTCTTCTTTAGCTCTCGGTGTAATTTTCACTCCCAGCATCTAAAACACCCCTCCCTGCAGGGATGTCTCTTTTGCCTGCATTAATTCTTTCTCTGCCCTACAGAATTATAAACCTCAGTATTCCAACCTTGATGCATTACAGGAATGAGATTCCATGAGCACCACTCTAGAAACAGAGAACAAGCCCCAGTTCAAGTTCTGTTGTAACATTACTCACACTTTGAAGAGGCAAAAGGCAAGGGATTAAGATTCTACTGAGATCTTTAAAGTGCCTCCAGATCTAAGCATTTTAATCAAATAAATATTTGCTACTACTAAGAAAACACAACTTATTCATTTAGACAGGTAGGTTTTATTGCACAGGGTGATACTACTGTGGGCCTGAGTAGAGGGTCAAAAGAAAGTGAATGTAGAGGGGTCTATTTCAGGCATAGTGAAATCAATTCCTTTGTTGTTGATGCATTCAAAAGTTCTTTAGTGGATCTATTCAAGTCTGGTGCAAATTAACAGTTTATGATATTAATGGTTTCAGGTGTGCAGTAAAAGATTTTTCTGGAAGCTGGGTATCCTTTGCAAATAGTAAAATACAAGTGAAATATCTGGGCATTTGCTTTCCAGTAATGAAGGATTTCTAAATATCGATCAATATGCTTAGTTTGAGGGCTCAGCAATGCACCAAACTCTCCCTACTGTATTAATTGCATTCTTTATGAACTTTTTACCTTCTCTGCAGTCTTCTCATCCACAATTTCAAATGAACCATCTTCTGACACATGGTAAGTTGCTGGCTGATAGAGCTCTGAACCAGAGAAAGAATTAAATTACACAATTCAGAGAACCTGATGGCAGTACATGTCACACTTTCACTAAGAAAAATTAAGACAAAACCATTTTCAACTTACTGTACTCATTATCCTTCTCTTTTTCCATTTCAAATTTTATCCAGTTTCTTAATTTTTTTTTTTAGTCAGCCTGAATAATAATTACTCTCCTCCAAGCCCATTTGTATTCCTAGTCCTCTTTTGTTCGAGTAACTGTCTTCTTTCCTTTCCAGCAGGCATAAATGCAACCCTGACTTACACATCATTCTATAGTTGGATGCTTTGTCTTAGGTCAGTCTACCAAAGAAGCACTCACAAGAGTTATTCATGGCTTGTGGCCAGCCTTTCACTTCTAATTTTATTTGACAGGGCTCATCAACTGCTTCAGATACTGCTGGTTGCTTTTCTTTCATTGCTTCAGCATGTGTGATTTCCTAAGCCCTGCCTGGAGAGTTTCTCTCCATTAATTAACCTAATGCACAAAAAGATGGAATTTTCTTTTTACTACAACACTATGAAATGTAAGTATTATCTGTATTCTGTGCTTTAACAGTAACTTGTTTTACAAAGTAGGACTCCTGTAACACATATATGCATATATGCGTTACATATATGTCATACATTCACATACATACAACACCACCAGTCCAAGAAAGGTTGAGGAGATGGGGTTGTTCAGCCTGGAGAAGAGAGGGTGCTGCAGAAACCTCATTGTGGCCTTCCAGTACCTAAAAGGGGCTTATAAGAAAGACAGAGAAGGACTTTTTACCAAGGCCAGGACAAGGGTTAATGGTATCAATCTGAGACAGAGTAGACTTAGATTATATATAAGGAGGAATTTTTTAACAAAAAGGGTCATGAGGCACTGGAAAATGCTGCCCAGAGAAGTTGTGGATGCCTTGTCCCTGGAAGTGTTCAAGGTCAGGCTGGATGGAGCTTTGAGCAATTTGGTCTATTAAATGGCAGGGACATTGACTCAGTGATCTTCAAGGTCCCTTCCAACCCAAAACATTCTGTGATTCTATGACTTCAAGGCTGTGAACAAAATAAGAACAGTATAAACAAAATATTGTAGCAGCACACGTCTAGCAAACTATATTTGTGTCATGCAGCACTCTGCATTCACTTAATCTGATGGTTTGAAAGTCAAGGAATGGGAAAAGCAACATAAAGAAACAGAAAATAGGCAGTGTGAAGCACTGCTGCCACAAGAATCTTTCTTAATTTCTCAGTTCTCTGAATCTCAGAGATTCAGTTAGTAGCTTGAATATTCCATTAAAACACAACTAATTTTTTAGCTTCCTGGCTTTTTCTTCCTAGAGAAAAGCAGGCAGAATCCAAACCTGTAAAACATCAAAGATGACGTGCTACAACACTGACAAAACACTTAAATAATTTAATATTCTAAAGCTGAAGAGACTGCCATGAGTATCACAGAATCAATCAGGTTGGAAAAGACATCAAGAGATGAGAGCTGAGATCACCTGAGATCATCAAGTGCAAGCTTGTCCACCTTGTCAACTAAACCAAGGCACTAAGGGCCACATCCAGTCTTTCCTTAATCACCTCCAAGCACACGCCTCCATCGCACCCCTGGGCAGTCCATTTCAATATCTAATCACCCTTTATGTGAGGAAATTCCTCCCAATGTCCAATCTAAACCTCCCCTGGGCACAACTTGAGACCATTACTTCTCCTTCTGTCACTGGTTGCCTGGGAAAAGAGCCTGATCCCACCTGGGTACAACCTCCTTTCAGGGAGTTCTAGAGAGTGGTAAGTTCCCCCTGAGTCTCTTTTTCTCCAGGTTAAACAACCCCAGCTGCCTCAGCTGCTCCTCACAGGAATTACCTTCTGGAACCTTCCCCAGCTTTAATATCCTTCTCTAGACTCGCTCCAGCATCTAAATGTCCTACCCAAATTGAGAGGCCCAGAACTGGACACAAGACTCAAGATGTGAATCAGTGAGCCCATTATTTTACTGGACTGGAAAATCTGGCTTCAGAGTAACATTTGTATTATAAACTGCCTGCAGCATGAAATAGAAGAAATTTCTGTTCACACTGGAAACTGTAACACTGCATAAACATCAAAATGTTACCACTGCTTCCTTTTTTTCATATCTTTCAGTGCTTTAGTCTGTCCTCCTTCCAACCTTCAGACACACTGCATGGAAAAATGTTGTACCGTATGGGATGAAGGGGCGGTCACTTGGTGGATGCAGTAGAAAATATTTCTCTCCAGCTATCACACAGTACAAGTTCTCATAATGATCTTTATGTACTAGGATTGAGAAAAAAAAGACAGAAATGTGAAGAAAGACAGAAAATCATAGCTATTTCCTTCTCTGCAGCAGAAACCACTGTAAACTGAAAGTATCATCTTTCCCTATTATTATCAGACTGCTTCTTCCTCTTGTGGCCAGTGGGAAAGTCACAATATCATGCTGTAGCAAATACATTCAATGAAGCAAATTGTCAATGCCTTGCCTGACACAATGCCAGGAAAATGCACCCAGAGACACAGCAGCAGGAGGCTGCAGAAGGGCAGAATAAAGAATACAAAAAAAGCATGTTAAAATAGAACTGCCTTATCAGAAAAACCATACTATTCCCATGAGCCACTAACTCAAAACAAGCCAGCTTAAACTTGTGTTGAAAGCACCAGGAGATTTACAGTGCCATAGGATACGTACAAGATGTCACAGCAGCTGACTCCCCAAACCAGAAATTCACAGCATCAGGCTTCTTCCCTGTATGATTAGGGAAAAGAGATATGATGGCAACAACAAAAAAATGGTCATTTTTAGAAATATTTCAAATAATTTTCTGCCAAATTCTGTCCTATAACTTCCTTCATAACTATGACAGATTTCATTGCAAATACCACTCTGTGAACAACAGCAACCTCCTTCTACACTGCAAACACTGAGCAAAAATATGACTCTAGATCAAAGAAAAGCCACTCAATGTAAATAAGTGTTACACAACATCTTTTCAGTTGTGAGGGTCCCAATACACAACAGAGATACTGATTTCAGAGTAATCCAACCCCAAAACTTGTATTACTCTATTAGGTATTTTACCACTTCTGCATTCTAAGAGGATGAAACCAAACTGAGCTGTGGCATTCAGAAAAAGAACAAGTATTCACCATGTAGTACCTAGGGTGATTGTTTTAAAGCTCCATGCAAAGCATTTACTGAATTCATGAGAAATTGAGGGTTTACCCAGTGCCTCACTCATCCATGGTATGTCAGGCTGCACATCACAGACAAGTTCAGGGAACTCCTCAGTGAGGTTTGAACACTGTTTCTGCACATAGAATACGTTGGGAGAGGTAACTTTCTTCTCCACAATGTCCAAAAAGTCCTTGAAAGGCATTTTGTGTTCCTCTGGCATAACAAAACGGTCTTGAAACACTGCATCTGCATAACCATTTGGTGTCACTGCCACACTCACCACCTTGGGACCTACCACCTCCCTGCAAAACAAATCAAAGGTTGCTATCCAGGCCTGCAATTAGATCATGTATTACATACTGGTAATTTTAAAAACATGTTTCAAAGGCTGCAAAAGTAAGATGCCTGTCTTCCCACGAATGGGTGTCTCTAGATTAGGTTTTCTGCTGTCTGGGAAGGACTCTGGCATTCTGCTCCAGTTGCTCCCTGCAGTCAAGGTAACTCTAGTTTATTTTTCCTCTCTGAATTCTCTCCTAACAGGACAGCTCATAAAGGAGCTCCCTTTTCCTCCATGCAGACAGAGGGTTCTCTTCAGCCACTTCTTTTCACTAGTCATGACAGAGCTTGATATTATTGTGGCCATTCAACTCAGCCAAATCCAAGGGTTCACGTGTTCAAAAGTAACTGAGCAGAGAGAAGGGGTGGACAGAGACTGATAGATACACACCCCATGAGACTAACAGTTCTTAGTTCCATATGATATTTAAACCCCACAGAATTAGATCGGATCCACAGATTTTAGGTCTAACCATAAATCCTCTCTTAAAGGACTTTTCTTTAAAATTTCAGTCATTGTTAAAATACTCATCATTTAGTTTTTTAAAGAGAACAAGGTATGCTCAGTCACAAACAAGTCAGTCTGTTCTTACAGCATTACAGCCCCACTCCAGATGGGTGGGTGTCAATAGCCTGAGTCTATTGGCTGCACACAGCCAAAACACCCACCCCTCCTGGCTGCATCAGAACTGGTAGGGCTGTATGTGTGCAAGGAAGACAGTTACACCTGACCTTGGGAAGGCTGAACACCTTCACATAGAACCAGGAACGAATCTGAGCTAATCTTACAAACAACAGCAGAGATTAACCAAGGGGTTTTTAATGAGGTCACCTGAAGTTGAACACTAGTCCTGCTCCACAGCTCGCTCCTACCTGAGGTACGCTGAGGTCCATTTCTTCAGGGCCGGCCAGTGGCTGATGGCGTTGCGGATTATACAGGGTTTATTCGGACTCACCCACTCTCGATAGAACTCCAGCGGGGACGGAGGCCTCTCAAGATAGGGTACAGACTCCGGCCAGCCCAGCTCTGCGCAGACAAATAACAAACAGTGTTACTCAGCGTCCCGGGAGAAGCACCCCTGCCAGCACACAGGCTCCACGCGCCTCACCACACTGACATCAAGCAGTGTCCCCCACGGATCCAGAATCCGTCTGTTAAAACCCAGAGAGTGTTAGCGGGGTTTCAGAGCCAGAGGGAAACCTCAGGCCAGGGCCTGAGGATAAAGGGCCCGTGCTACAAGAAGTGCACCTTCCATACATAGGTGATACCACAGGATGATTTTTCGGAAGCTGGAATAGTGCTTTGTTTTGCTACTTTGTACCCAGAGAAACAACCATTAAAGGACCGTTTTCTCGAATTTCGCTTTCTTTTTGCGGCGGCCTTTCTGCTTCACCTTGACCTCGGAACCATCGAGCCGACAGCACAGTGGGTGCCGCCGACCTCCCCACGCCGCTGCCGCTCGCCGAGGCGGCAGCACCGGGCGGGCCAGGCCCCGGGGCGGCGGGGTCAAGGAGCAACAG
>JANPWX010000339.1:1117371-1218138 GCA_024734555.1 Trochalopteron elliotii
CACTGTATACATGCATGAATTTACCAAGGGTGTTTAAATACCTGCATTTCATTTTTTTTTCTTACATATAATTATATACATATCCGTTCTTTTAAAAAAATTAAGTTGGTATGTTTCTACTCCCAGAAAGAAACGTCCCAATTCCTCTGAGTCCTGATGAAGTTTGCAAAACGGGGAGTCTGGGGAGGGGGCTGCTGTAAGGCCATGCCCCAGTCATCACCTGGGAGGTTGCATGGAAAGGAGAGGACAACCTGAGAGAGGAGGTGGAAGAAAGGTGGACTCCCATACACACAGCTCCTGGCTGCTGCTGAGTGATGGGGAGGAGGAAGGTGTTACCTGTCTGCAGCAGAAAATACAAGAGTTTGCTGCCCTTTCAGGTTGTAGCTCTTCCTACTGTCCCAGTCCAATGGAGCCCTTAAACAAACTGAGTGGTTCCACAGGCAAAGCAGTACAATTTGCAAGATGGAAAAGAAACCTAAAACTTCTCATTTTGACCAGGAATGTTGAGTTGAAGGGAGGAAAATATATGTAAAGAGGATAGGTAGGTCCAAATTATTTTTTCAGGCTTTATGTTAAACAAATATCTTACTATAGGTATCTTGCTGTGCAGGTGCCTATGCTAACACCCACACAAACCAGTTAGAGGGATCACAAACCATTAAGAGGGACAGACTCAAATTTATTACCTCCTCCGACAAGCCTCTTCACTTCCCAGGCAGTTACTGTTCATTATTTCTCTGCCTGGCCCAATGGACAGCCTGCAGTGAAACATGTTCACAAGGTGCAAATGCAATGCATTTATGCTCTTTTTGTTTTGTAAACTAGAGGTTTTAGTAATATTTCCTACTGCCAGCAATAGGAAGTTAGGAGGGAAGAATTAATTGGATCAGTCTTAAATTATAAAGAGCAACACTATCCCCTCACCTCTCTCAGCAACAAATTTGGGCACCAGTGTCTCCTTTACTGGGCTTCTAATCATTTCAAAACAGCAAAGCCTTGAACAAGCAGCTCATGACTTTGCCATTTAAGAAAAAACATAGTTGCTTAGAGAGCAGCAAGAGAAGAAGCAAGAGGCTCAATAGAACATATTTAAAAACAAACTCCTTCCAATTCATCCTTCAATTACTGATCACCATCTCCAAGTCCTATATCTACTTTCCCGAAGCCTTTTGGTATTGTATCATTCACAGGTATTGGCCAAATGGTGTTCTTCAGACCAAGACCATCTCTACTTCTACTCTGTTTTCCTGAGTCTCCTACATATACTATTCTAAATTTATTTTAAACTACACAACCATTCTCCAACTGATCTACTTGCCCAACACTTTTCTTGCCATCATTCTGATCAGATTTTACCTCTGGTTTCCTGTATACAGCCATGACCCAAAGTAAAATCCATTCCAAGAAACAAAACCACTCTGATCAGCTTAAAAATCAGATCTGCTTCACACAACTTATTCCCAAGGAGCTTTGTTTCACACCTCTATGCCAGCTTTGCTGGTTGTTGCCCTTTACCTTCATGGTAATTTCATTCTCTCCACTGGCTCCTCTGTATCGTCTCTCACCTTTTTGTCACTACCTCAACGTTTAAATAATAAAATGGTATAAAATTGCACAAGGAAGTAATATAAAGGACCCTCAAACCATTATCACAGTACCAAAATATACCTGGGTTCAAGGAACTGCTATTTTTCCTGAGTGTCTTGTGGCCCCAGTAGAGCAAGAAATTTCCTGTGTACTAGGACATTATGTTCACAGTCTGAAAGTGGAGGAACCAGTCACCTCAAAAGCAAGCTTGACCCACACTAACTCCCATGACAGACCCAACGTGACTGTTATCACACATTCCACTTGCAGCATCTCCAGCTCATCTTTTCACTCAGAGGAACTGCCAAAATTTCCTCTCTGGTTTCCAACTTGCCTTCCTTTGCAAAACCTGTCTGTGCAAGAGAAGCTGCCCATGGGACTGAGCACACCAGCTGATTCAGCACAATACAGTGCAGAGACAAGACTAGAAAATAACCCCTTTAAAGTTTCAGTAAAACCCATCGAAGGAAAAGTTAGCAAGGACACCTTAAACATGATTGCAATTACAGGCAGAAGCAGCTGGAAAGCTCTCAAAGTGTTCCCCAAATTGCCATGTCCTGAAGCACACAGCAGTGATCAGGCAGCAAACCTGTTAGGGAAGAGACAGAACTGCAGATTATTCAGCCCTAGAGTTACTCAGGAGAAACAGGTTGTTCTATGCCAGTCTGGCCAGACCAGCAGAAAAAAGGCTGCACTGCAGACCTGCAGTCACAGAAAGACAGAGAAGTCAACAGACCGCATTTCCAAGTGCCACAGGGTTTCAGAGAGACAGCAGCCAGGACAGTAAAATGAAAGAAAACTGCTTCCACCCTGTAAAACCTCTGTAACCAACTGATGCAGTCTGGCTGCCTCTGACTGACTTCCACAGATGCTAGCAGTCTCTCTCCCACCAAATTCTTCCTGCTTGCATTAGTTTTATGAACTGGGATTACACTGCTCTGCCTTAAAATAAACGCAAGACAGACTGGAGATGGCAGAAATAAATACTTTGTGTATTCGCCCCTATTGATGAAAGGAGTGGGAGTAAGGGGAAAGGTGCTGAAGAATTTCATTGGTTTAAATTTTTTTTTTCTTAGCTTATATCATTGGCCTAAAAAATATCACTGGACAATCTTAAGCCACAACAGACACAAATTAGCATGGGTTTAGAGAAGCTCCACAGGGCAAGAAGAATATTGCACATACAAATGCAAGAAGAGAAGATTCTGTTTCTCAGACCAGAAATTCATTAAAAGCAAAGAGGCTAGAGGCAGGGGAAATTGTGGTAATCACACCTCAAAATATCTCATTTGGAGCTCTTAGGAAATAATTTTGTGAGGGGATTTGAAATAGCTTTACAAAAGGTAAGAGAATCCCAGCTTTCTTGGGATGTAAATATTCTGTTTTCAAAAAAAGGCAAGGAGAAAACGTTTTCCTATCACAGTGAAATGAACAGATGACACAGATGAGCCATGGCACTGAAGATCTCTCAAATCTAGAGTTACACTGTAAGAGATGGAAACCAGCTTTTCCCTGTCACTTCTCCACAAATAAATCATAACAACATCAAAGTCATCATCCAATTCCTAATCATGAAAGGTGGCTGAAACAAACTTTTGTATTGTATCTAAATCCAATTTCTAAAATGTCTGCAAAAAACCTAGTCTGAAGTATTCAAATTCCAGATTAAAAATACCACTAATGAATTCATTAAGTAATCTCCAAAGCATGGCCCAAGGGATACAGAGCCTTTCCCTGGAGGTGAATGCAGATAAAACAGTGGGGGGACTGTCTTGACACAATAGGAAAGCAGACAGGGTTGTCATAACAACAGCAGGATTACTGCAGGGAACAAAACTAAGGCAGGAAAAGCAAGAACAGCAAGACAAGATCTAAGCAGAGAACAGTTCATTAATTGCACAGACACTCCAGCCTGTCTCCCTGTTGGGGATTTATAATACAGAGATTGTTTCTCGCTGGGATATGGCAGAGGGATTGACAGTTTTTTTAAAGGACAAAGATAACAGCCACAAATGTGGCATAGAGCAACAGTCAAGAGAAATAAATTAATAAATAAATCCATTAAAAGTCTGATTCTTGATTCTCATGAAGTCTTGGAGAGGAAGGGACTGGCTTCACATGGACTCCTTTGCTTTTAGTCTGCAGTTCAGAATTTCTTGTATAAACTGGACTTTCTTTGTATTTTTAGGTGTCAAACGTCCTGACCTCCCGGCTATGAAGAAATTTCAAGGCAATTTCTCCAAACTTCACTTTCAAGACTTTGTTTAGAGACAGGAAGTTGAAGACCATTAGGAAACAAATATTAAAACTGTGGCCAGCACATTGCTAAGAATTGGAACAAGTCAGTTGTTGGAGCCTGAGGAAATCAATTTATAAAGGAATCTTCACCAGCCCTAGACCAGCTGATGATAGCATTGGTCTGAAGCTCTCTCTGTGGTCCTCTTCTTGCAATTATTTCTGTGTATTCACAAACACCTGAAAGCCACCTCTCTTAGAATTTTTTGTCCATGCGTCGTTCCACAGCTTGCAGCAATAGCTCCGAGTACTGTTCCAACAAAGCCAGTGTCTGCTCATCTCCCAGACTCTTGGGACTCGGTAGATTGGCACCACACCCCTCGTTCAGTGGGCTAGTCTCATCTTGTGGCTTCACCAGTGCCTCCTTATCTTTCGGAAGCTCTTCTGCATCCTTCAGAGAGTCCAGTTCTTTCTTCATTGAGGAGAATGTTTCTGTCAGGAGGCCTGCTATTTTATCTTTGTCAGTAGAAGACTCCGTATCGTTTAATACCTGAAAACAAAAGGAGGGGAAAAAAAAGAATGCATTGGGATTTAGGTAGGGAATCAAGTAAGCAATTTTAGCCCTTTAGGGAAGCCATAAAGATTTGCTGACCAATCAAGTCTACTTTTCTTCAATATTTGAGACTGCCCATTTAGATATATAGCAGGACATGCATCCAACTGCACCCTAGCTGCACAAAATCCAGATGCATTACTCCAACAGGACAGAGATGGGAAGCACATTTTTGGATAGTGTTCCCCTTACAGTGGGCTTAAGGAGGTAATGTGTTTCCCAGCTGCAGCACAAGGCCACAGTTTCTTGCCCCTCCTGTCTGCCAAATGCAGCTGGTCCCAGGAACAGAGCAAGGTCAGAGAGCTAATGCAAATGCTGTGACCAGAGCTGCAGAGGACCATGTGGCAGATGCTCACCATCAAAGTCTCACACTCACTGCAGGAGACTTGACAGACCAGTGCTAAGCAAAGAAACAAAGAGCTGTTATATTGCTGTGCATGTAGCTCTGGTCTGAGCTGGTCTCTGGTGAGAGGAACAGGCGTTCCTCTCATGCTCTTCTCACAGTTGGATTCCCATGGTATCCCACATTTGCTAATCCTTTTCCCCGGATTCAAAGACAAAGAACAGATGGGGATAATAAAACTCAAAACTCCTATAATATTTCATATCCCTGAAACACTGTATAAACATTAATTAATTCCTTAATACCCCTTGGAAAAAGAGCATACTGTTATCTTCAGTTTACAGACAGGCTAAACAGACTGAAAACTTAATTGATTTGCTCAGAGTACCATAGCAAACCATTGGAAAATCCAAGAGCTGGAAATCAGGAGCTCCTGCATCCCTGGTTCAAGTTGAAGGTGCAGTCAAGCGGACAGGCAGGCAGCTTGTGCCACTGAACACACAGCCAAGAGAACACCTTGAGGCAGCAAGCACTTACATTCTGTGTAAGATGTCTGTGGGCTGTGAAGCCCAGCTATGGTACCAGAGTGTGAGGTCACTCACCCTGCGGTAAAGGCGAAGGGCTCTGCGCATGCTGTCCTGGAGCTCGGACACCACGTGCTCACACTGCTCTATGCTGATGCCCGATTCTGGAGGGAGGAAAACATAAAAGCACAAGTTACACCACAGACACTCCACTACCCACCACCTCATAGCTTGGTAAGAAAACAGGTTTATCAACGCATATCTGCAAGACCACACACACAACTTGTCATTCAATTTTTAGGGCTGGTTTGAGCAAATTATTAAATAGGCACATTCTGTATGAGCTTTCCTTCATACTAACTAGACATGCTGCTTGCTTCACACACTCTTATTTTTCCAGTCTTTAGACTCTCCAAAGTCAGCAATGTTTTTCCTCAGATTGCACATTTTTGTTACAGTCACAGATAGTCACAGATTACCCATCTGATTCCCATTTAAAATTAAAGCCATGTTTGTAAGAGGGCTTCCAGTGGCAAGAGGGACTGATCCAAGGAGCCTCTACCTTACCTTCTACCCAGTTAGAAATCTACAAGCTCCCCCTCATCCTTCTGCACAGTGTACTACTAAAGCACAGAGGATGATAGATTACTCTGAATTATTGCCGTGCACTCTAGTGCAGACTGAGGTCCAAGAGTTGTGACAAGCAAACTCAACCACAACAGAATTGCATTGCTGAGCAACCCATGACTGCTAATACATCATAATCCAAAACTGAAAAACAAAAGCAAGCAACTGAAGGACAGCATCTTCTGCCTGTCCCCACCAGATACTATCTCCAAAACATGAGCTGAAGATCTGTAATCTTTATACAATAAACACTTTCATGAGTTAGACATAAACAATGAACAAAGACAGATACACAAACACAACCTTCAATTTGCAAAGGCCTGGACAAAGGACATTCAACTTTCTTTAGTTACCCAAACCCAAAAATTTTGTCACATTAGCACCGCAATTTCTGCAATTCCAAGAACATCATCTTTGAACAGACTGGAGAGGACCTGAGCTAATTTTATAAATACATCTAGATGATGCACAAACAAATATAGCTAGAAAAGCATCTACTTATACACAAACAAAAACATCTACAAAGAACAAAGAGGCATGAACAATTCCTTCCATCTGCTTTCTTTGATCTTAAATCACCCGTGGAGTCTGGGTAGAGTAGCCTTCAGTGCAATCCAAGATTCTTTCTTTCTGACCCCCGCCTTCCCTCTTTATGTTTGAAACCCAGCTGTTTCTTCTCATGATCATTTCTGGATTTCTCCTCTGATCATTGTTTTTATGCTGGTCTCCAGCTCTGGGAGGTGCCAATCAGAAGAAAGGTCACAAAACCTAATATAAATGCTTAAGTAACAGGCATTTTCTGCCTCTTGGGTGCGCGGAGCAGAGCTTTTCAGAAACTAGCAGAGAATATTAAACACAGCAACAGTATTAAGCACATCTACAGAATTTTAACTGTAGATGTCAAAATGCTTTAGCAAGAACAATTAAGTCTCTTTATTTGCAGCTGTTATACAAGCAGGAAATGTAAGGACAGAAAAATCAAGTGGAAACCCAAAGTAACAGCACAAGTCAGAAGCGGAACAAGTCTCTATCAGCCCTACAGTTTTGATCTAAACTGCCACGTTGTGATTCCCAGAAGCCATGGTAAGTTGTTCACAGAGATAGCCAACTTGGATCTAAACAGCTTTTCCAGCATCTACCATTAAAATTTGGGAAATGTGGTCTGCAAGAAGCTTAAGGCTGACAGCTACCTCCTGAGAAAAAATCCCATTGGGATCCACAGTGCAATATCACTAACTCACTAAAGGATGCTGTTAAATATTGTCAGTGTGCTATGTCTCGGGAGTTGTTAAAAAAAATCAAGACTTAAAAAAACCTTGCTCTTTCTCTGTGCTACTTGAGTTAATTCTGCAAACTGACCAAAAACCATTTGCTATGTAGTTTGATTTGTAAATCTAGAAGAGAAAACTCAGCCTGAAGAGTACAGACAACTACAATTCTGCTGTAGAATATGATTCCACAGCTTCAGGCTGAATCTGGTGCTGGAAGAAACCTCACCCTGTAGGGGGAGGGTCTGAAAATTTCAGATGCACTCACTGTTCTTCAGAGCAGCTACAGTATGATAACTGCAGGTCCCTTAGACAAAGCATCGTATATCCTATTTTACATAATTGTGCTTCACTCTTAAGGTGTTTGATGCCTCTAGAAAAGCAAAAAGAAAAATAACAGTGCATCAAAACCAGATTAAACCTTCTGCAATGCTTTGGTGCAGAAATATTGCACTTAACCATTCTGATGAATAGTTCAACAGCCTGGCACCACAGAAGGTAATTAATCACAGGATTACAGAGCTATTCTTTCTCAGATATGAGTAAGAACAACATAAGGGGTAAACAAAAGGGGTAAAAAACGGTATAGCCCCTTAAGGTACAAGCTATCAGTGCAGTGGTTAACATCCAGCTTTCTAATGCACAACTCAGAAAGGTGTATTTCCTTTCAGATTGTGACACAAAAGAAAAACCTCAGGAGATGATGTGGGACTAAAGTGCCACAGACTCTGCCACTGGAGGTTTTCCTGTATTGGAGGGCAGGATTTCTGCTTCAATTTGAACTTATCTGCTAGTTTTCATTTGATTGAATTACCTTAAAATGAGGACTGTAACAGATCTTAGAGCTGTTTTCAGCAGGTGAAAATTTTTCATCTCGTACCTTTTTCTCCAGACTAGAGATAATTCAAAAATTAACCCACATATTTATTTTTTATGTTCAAACTCTGCACATGCACTGCATATTCAGTTTACAGACATGTCCTCAAAGCAGAGTAATAACAGCACAAAGACCTGCTTGCTCTCACAGGTAGTTACAGAAAGGAGCTCACCTCCATGAGCTTTATCTCATGGGAGAAAATTGTATGCAAACCCTTCCGGACCCTGAACACTTGCATATCAAGTGTGACATAACGTTAAAGGAACGTTTGAGCTGTGTGGCATAACTTCACTCGTCAGTATTATCTGTGCTTGCTTGGTTCTGTTAGCACATGTTGGCCTGCACCTTCATTTGCTGGCCCAAACATGCTCCAAGAGGAGGGTGGGGGATATGACCTACATACTCCAGGGGATTCCCAGCATATCAGTCTTTAGCATTGACCACAAAGAGGTTTGAGCCCCTTAGAGGTAATTTTACAGTTAAATCACTGAAAATGTGACAGTTCTGAAATCTACAAAACGTTCAGCTAAGAAAGACTGTCAGACATAAGACCCAGAAGAAATGGAAACTAAAGACTGAGAAAAAGATGTTAGATTGAAGAAGTGTCTCACCATTGAGGGGATGGTTTATGGAACGAGACAGGTGCAGACAGGACGAGACAGGCCAGAAGCTGGACGTAAAGAAATGTGATGGGATCGTGAGGCGGTTCACAAAGACAGGAGACAGAAGGGGGAAGATAAGAGATGGGTATCCATGCACACCTGAGACCTGTGCCGAGGCAGTTACAGATGTAGGAGACCTCGGCCTGATGGGGTCTAGTGGGCAAAGTCCAGCTTGGCTGTCTAGCACACAGGCGATGCCGGTGATCCGCTCCCTGCCCCTGGGCAGTGTGCTCTCAGGAGACCTTAGGTGCTGGCCCTCTGACACCTCCCTCAGTTTTAGACTAGTGACCCCTGGCTCATCCTGGCAATCTGTCCTTGAGACTGGATGATCCACTGGGCTCTCCTTAGCAAGCCCTGTTGGGATCTCTCTACCAGGAATCAGAGACCCAGCAGTTTGATTCTCCTTCTTGGAGGCTCGGACCTCAGGAAAGGAGGGTTTCTTTTTAGAGGCCGCAGCAGGTGACTGTGGAGACTGTGGCTCAAGCAGGGTTTTTGTTTTGGTAGTGGGTGAGAAGGAGGCCAGTGTGGGTCTATCAGGCAATGGCTTGGGAATGTCAAGGATCAGATGTGCTCGGTTTGATGATGCCAGCTTGCTGTGGAAAGACTTGGGAGATGAGCAGTTTACAACTGGCTGGATTGCAGGTTTCACTGGAACATTTTCTTTCACTGGCAGCTTAACCTTCTCAGCATCTGGTGTGGAACTAGATTGTGTCTTCTCTGTCACTGGAGGACTAGTCCTCCCATCAGTCAACATTTCAGTGGAGCAACCAAGGTACAGATTTTCCCCTACAGATATGCTCCTTGACATCTTAGCCCGGAAGCTGGTTGTGGGGTTCATGTAGGACTTTGGTTTTGCAGCCCTGACATCTTTGGCCAGCAGAGCACCAGATCCATCCATCTTCAACATACTGGCTGATAACACCCTGCAATTGTTAGGTCTGGGATCCTTCTCAACCACCAAAAGAGTCTGAGGACGCTGCTTGGCAGAGGATATCACTCCTGGACCCTTATCTGTGAAAATTAAAGAGACAAACATACCAAAAATAGACAAGAGCCTGCAGTGAATTCCTAAATCGGAATTTAATGTAGCTCAGCTCAGCCCCTTTGAGATGTGTACAAACATAACCACTAGTTCAGGTTAGTATCACCAAGCCCCAACAGCTTTCTTTTTTTCCCATCCCTCATCCTGCTCAGACAATGCTGCTTTCCTCATGAGAGAGATTTGTTCTTAAAGTGTATGGTCATAAGACCTTGGACCACTGTGAAGGCCAGAGGAAGCAGACAAAAACTTGTATGTGCTCCTGTGGTGATCAGGTAGGTTTTTTGGTTTTTTAAATGAACTTATTAATTCATTAATATAATTGATTGTTTCAAAAATAGAGTTATTTCACACAGTGGGCATGGATACAGTAAGCTGTTTATTACTGTCTCTTCCCTCTTTCTCTCCTCCCCACCCTGGGGAGCTTCAGTCTTAGCTTGGAGCAGCCACCCATAGCAAGAGAGAATATTTTTGCAGCTGCTTCATTTCACCCTTGCCAGTGCTCCTCCCATAGATGCCAAACCATAGATGCCAAATACCAGAGACTGATAATTAGAAGACCAGGATCTGCCTTACAAATTAAAAATATTAAATAATAATTTAATTAATAATATTAAAAATATTTTGCCTTGACAGGCTAGGAGTTAGAAGACATGTAAAGCCTGAAGTTTAGAATGCAGTAAGACAAGCTTAATTTAAGTCTTCTACTCAGATGTCCCTGTTGCATTCTCGGGGTCGTACCATCATTCCAACGTGTGTCCTTACCCTCATGCACGAGGTCATGCACTGACTGTGCCTTCCTCATGACTGCATTCACAGGGCCTTCTGGAAAGGAGGCAATAACCCGTCCAGGGGCCATACCAACTCTGCTGGTCTCCAAAGCTGATCTGCGCTTTTTCTGCACGTAAATAGCTCGATTTGAATTTACATTCTCTTGGAGCTGGCTGTTCTCCGATGCATCACCAGGATGGCTGCTGACATTTCTCAACAGGTTTGGTGTAAACTGACTGGTCTGGGTTGGTGGCTCGATGGGCTTTGAATCCCGTGTCAGATTTGAGGAAGAGAGTGACAATTGTCTAAAGAACAGAATAAAGAAACTCCAGTTATACAATGTTCCTTGATAGACAGGAATGTGCATTAAGTTTCTCTGGAATAAAGAGCCCCTCCCTGTCTGGACTTTTTTGAGTCAAAAATGCCCTAAGCTGTTACCACTTAATTCTACTCAACCCTGCAAGCTCTGGTCCTCGAGCATTTGACTACAGGCTGTACAATCACAGATAGCATTGGGTTGCTGTTTCCAGGGAAGACACCATAAAAAGTGAAGACAAAAGAGAAGGAAAATTTCCAGGCATAGGAAAGACTGGGCAAAGTCAGGTCAGGTCTTTTCTCTCAGCTCACCTTACTAAAATTTAAATAATTTCAATTCTAAGATAACCCTAAGAGGAAGTAAATATGCTTTGCTAACATTATGAAAGCATAAAGACTCGGAAAGTTGGTCAGTATCTTCAAGAGGAAAGCCTAATTTCCTCTTCCTCTCTACTTCAGACAAACACAGTGGGCTTACTTCAGAAAGGAGGCAACTTCCAATCTGACATGTTTAAACAGCTGAACAGATTAAAAGCCCAGAGGTTTTCATAATCAAAAACTACCTCCCTTGTTACATCTCTAGAGCACCAGTGACTTCCTTCACTCATCACTGCAACTCTCCAGAAGCTTACACAATAGCTAACCATTGGCTTTCTTTCCAAACATACATGAGACATACTAAGAGGCACTCCTGACAGCAGCAACAGCAGCTGAATACAGCAATAATAAACAAATTTCCCTACCATGCTGAAGTTGGTGAACCTTAGAAGATGTATTCAAATCTGCCTAGTCCTATATAATGAAATTCTTTTGAGCTAAGATTCTAATTTGCCATTTTAGAGGAATATATGAGTATTTGTTTGTTTTAAACATTTATGAACCCAAATCAATAAAAGCATTTACTTAATTTTTTTAAAATTATTTTGTTTTGTTGGGATTTTTTTTTTTAAATAACAAGGAAAACAGCTTGCAGAAGCCTTTTGGAGTGCTTTAGGGTTGAGGGGTTTTTGGAAGAACAATATCGCCATGGGGCTTTGTGTGAGACACCAGAACACCCTGTGAAGGCATGGGACCAAGAAACAAAGCTGAGTAAGAAAGGACTGTAAAACAAAAGAAAAGTTGACAAATCTACTTTCATCGTCCAAGCTGAATGAAATGCAAAAGAATAAAAAGAGCATAAACAGTGAAGAGTAAATTAGATTACTAGTGATTCCTCCAACTTAATCAACCAAAACATTAATCAGGAAACAATTAAGCACATTGTTGAAAGAGGAAAAATAACAAACAATAGTGTTACATTAGAATAAATAGAACAGCCAAAGTGATCCAGGATAACCTGCCCAAATCACAAGAGTCTGCAAACAGCCTGCCTAGGCACACCAAAGCCAGAAGGTTCTTCAACTATTTTCACCCAGGACATAGCATGAAACCTGCTCATATTACTATAAATAGACAAACAGAAACACTCAAAACAAGCAGAGCCATACCTGAGTGCCGGGGACTGGGAAAGAAAGCGAGAGGAAATGCTGAGGTTTTCAGTTCTTTCCAGATTCCTACATGAGCCACCTAAAAATTTTGGTTAAGGGAAAAAAAAAATAAGCAGTTTATTTACAGAACATTTTCATATATACATTGTTTCATCATAGAGACTATCAAGTGTTCCCTGATATCCAAGGGGATTTTTTAAAGCTAAAGCCACAGAGAATGAAATAATTATATTTTCTTTGCCTTTAGTGTTCTACTTAGATTACTCTGCCTTAAGATGCTACTCTCCCTAAGGGTACGCCTCCTCCTTTTTTGCTTCCCTTTGTGTCCTGTCCTGCCTGTAGGACTGTGAGGCACTGGCATGAAGCAGAAAACAAACCCATCATAGAGGAAAAAAAAATAAAAGGAAAAAAAAAAAAAACAAACCGAAAAATTCACATAGATATCACTGCCTGCAACCATTATCAAGTCTAGAAAGATATGCTTTGTTCTGGAGTTGGTCGGTAAAGACAAACCAGCTCCTTTGCCACTCTGATCTCTCCTCTCATTCTCTCTCTCCACCCAGCATTTCAGCCTTTTCTTTTGTGACATTGGCTATGCCCCGATGCACCACTAGAGGCCACTGCGTGTCCCCTACGGGGGGGTGAATGCGCCGTCAATACCTTCTCTTACAACAGGAAAAAACAGTGCGAGAGCAAGATAACGACTTTTTAGGATTCCAGGGACAATATTTAACACAGACTGACACAGAGCCCAATCTCATCCACACAAATTTACACACAGGTGATGAAGTTAACAGATGTCACTCTTCTTTAGGCCTCTTACACTGTTCTCCATTTTTTTCCCCTCTCCCCATATACACACATCCATGAAGGGATCCATGCTTTGGTTTATACAGAGGAAAAATCGGGAGTGACCTTAAAAAGTCTCCCCACTGAACACAGAGATGTACCTTGTCCATCAGTGTTGCTCAGGGTCCCAAAATGCTCCTTGAGGAACTTCTCCTGATCAGGTATCTGAGGAATTTCTCCCTCAGGCATGCTAGTACCCACATCCTCCTCTCCTTCTTCTCCCTCCAGGTCTGAGACACCATCTACGCTTAGAGGTTCAGTGCCTTCAGAATCTGGGAAAAGACAAAAAAACCCAGGGTGTAAAAACTTAATCAGAGTAACATTAGTCAAGCTAAAAAAAAAAAATCAACGAAGATGCTAAATTGAACTTAGAATGTTAAAGTCAGTCAGCATTATGTGCAGTAATTCTCTAATCTACTGTATTTCACAAACAGCATAGCCTACAGCATAATCAGTACTAAACCTGCCTCCTTGGCTAGCAAGGTAAGAGAAAGCCAAAGGTGCACAAGGAAAGAAGGTAAGTGCACCAACTCCTGCTTCTACAGTGGCTTAGTGGAGGTGTCTGTTCAAATGCTCCTGAACCTGTACAGCAGGACCAGTGTGACTCATAGGAGTGTGACCTCAGGCCAGCTCACTAAGAGCTCATGTATAAATACATTTATAACGTCTTTGCATCTTACCTTCATTCGGATGGTCTGGGCTGGACAGACGACTGCTGCTGTAATCTACAGAGCAGGCACTGTCTGGACTGTGTTTGTCTGGGCATCCATTACTGTGATAACCTCTACAGAGCTTCCCATGGGGCAATGCTTTTACCTGGAACTCACTACAAGAGAGACAGGAAGATACAGCACTAGAAGAGATTTGTTTATGTGTAGAGAAGCACATTTTGACTTTTAATAAGGTCTTACCTGTGTTGGTAATTTTTAATACAAATGAAAGGCTTTAAAGAGAAAAAGAAGTTGATTTCTCTTATCATAATACAGTATATTTTTTGCATTTCATTAAGCTTGGACATGGAAGTCCCAATGGGACTGTCTGATTTTCTGGGCATTGTCAGTTCCCATGATTACCAGGCACCAGCAGCACACTGCTCTGGCTTGATTTCCAGCACAGGTGAGGAACAAAAGTAGAAGTTTACATGATGAAAAAGAGACTAAAACCAGGCCTATACGTGCAGGAGAGAAACTCTAGTTTGCCAGAGATTTAAGCTCTAATACATGTTTTTTCCCATGTTCATGACCTGCTTCTTTGGGAAAATTCTGTGATGCAAAGTATACAAGATTCTGGCTTTCAGAAAGACTAATTTACTGAAGAATATCATACAAAAATACAGTCTTGTATGACAGGGTCACTGATTTCTGTTGTGATTTCATGGATCTTATTTTGTCAAATGTCACCAGCACTGTTCTTTTGCCTGATGCCTAAGGACTTCAGTTTTCCACTTTCTGAAATACTTTGGCTTCAAATGTACTCCAAGGCAAGGTAGGATGCAGAAGTCAACAGAACTGAATTGCAACTACCCCTGGCAGCTCCCACACTCTGTAAACACTGCCATGTGTCCAGTCTGTATCCAATATCATTGGAGGGCCTCCCTTTCTTACATGATGGAGGAGCATGTGGGTCTACTCTGTCAAATGCTATCATCACAAAACTAAAAATGAAAAATAAACTAGGCAAAACCTAGCAGCCTCAACTGCAAAGTCTTGGCATGCACTCTTGCATAAAGTCTGTCTAAAGCCATCAGCCCCACTCTCTGTAACATGACAGAAGACAAAGGAAATTAAACAGCTACTAGCATCAGGTCAAGAGGGGAAGGGAAGAACAAAATTCAGGGAAGGAAAATAAAAGGGAGCACAGAAAAATTAAATTATGTAAAATTGAAACAGAAGAAACAGCGGAGGAATTAAAAAGGTCTTCACTGTCTCCAGTGTCCTTTTCAATTTCATCTGTATTGTGCAAGTCATTTTATTTCCCATAAAAGAGTAATCACACACTACGTTCCCTAAATTCTCTCCCAATTTTCATAAGTGTCCTGTCATTTCTCCTGGATAGGCTTTTCACTGCTACATATGTCACTGTCAGTGAGTTTTCCAGCTTCCAAGTTTCTCCTTGCTATTTTCAATCCAGATAAGGGAGAAAGCCAAAAGGCTGCTCCCAAGTTGTTTACTCAACAAAAGAAAAAAAACTTGGAGGAGACTGCTAATGTGCAGTTTCCTCAGAGGAAAATTATTTTAATGGTGCCTTCTTAGTTTCATATTCCTCTAGCACCCATCTGACATAAAACTCTCAACTAAACATGCCTCACATCAATCAGGCAGTAAGTCAAGCCATCAAAGTTACCACACAAGCTGCAAGAAAACCAGAACAGAAACATACGAGCCATGCACAGCAGAGAGCTTATTTTTAACCTGCTAGAGTCTGTGGGATGGATTTCGTCTTGCTCAGGGTAGATTACACATTCCTCACTCTCAGAAGGTTCCAGTTCCTGAGAGAAAATCCCCTCTTCACAAGACACAAGCCGAATCACTTGGGGTCGTACACAAGACCCGTTATCTTGGGGAGGTATTGAGCTTCCAACCTGGTTTAATTAAAAAGAGAAAAAAACCAGATATTACTGGTGTTTTACCTTACACCAGCAAGTGTTGTGCAAGGCTAGACAGTACGCTTTACAGCACAGAATATGATCAGCAATCTGAGACCAGAAAACACAGCAATCCTATGTCTTTTCTGATCCTTATTTACTAAATTTGTCAGACTAGTGCTGTACTTTCCTGGTTTGTTTCCTGATTTACAATTCCCTAAAGTTCTTTGGTAACATATTCTTTGATCACACATCAGGAGTGTAAGCCATGTGGCAGCAGGTTCTTCCATCACCTTCTATGGAGTGATAGGACAATTCACAAAACTGGGCCATTCCAGCTGAAAAACTGAATTACTGCACGTAACAATCTGAATCTTCTTCTCAGTCACATAGTTACAGGGGAGGGAAAACGTCTAATGAAGCTAGGCACTGGGACAGACTGCTACTGGAAAACAGGCACTAGCTTTCTGAGGACGAACACACATGACTTGCTGTGACCCATCAATACAGAGATCAAAGAGAATTTACCTATCTAGCACAGCCAACAACTAAAGGCTTCATGTAAGCCAGTGGCTAATGGAGTCAAGAAACTACATCCCAGCAGAGTGAGCTAAGAGGTTACCAGGTTTTTACAAACCTGTAATTCCAAGCACAACTTCTCAGCTTGTTTTTGACATAAATATTCAAAGAGCTAAAAGCAAACATGAGGTCTTCTTGTCATTGAAGAGAAACTTTGACCCTATATGGTCTCTGCTGTAAGACAGCAGAATCACACATTGCAGGAGCATTAATTACAAAAGAGTTATCTAATAAAGTTCCTTGGAAGTCATTTGGAAAACCTTTAACGATAAAAAGAATGGCATCAGGTATTAATAAATGTAGGTAATAACAAATAGATGCAGGACAGATGCACTCAGAGTGGGTTCACCTCCTCAGAGTAGCACTGCCCTTACTTTGGTGATGAGTGCAGGAAGGTCAGTGTGCTCTTCCCTGTCGTCCCCATTGCTGTTTTGAGACAGCGAGTCTCGACTTGGAGACCGGGAAACAGAGAAAGACTCCAGCTGGCGCAGGTCAAGCATGGATTTCACAGTCATCTCTATGTTGCTGCTTGGCTGGGACCAGCGACTGCGCTGCCGGGGCATCTTGCTCATCGGTGCCTCTGAGCGCTGGATTGCCGCTATCTCCTTGGCCTGAAGGAAATTACAACACAGACTGTCTTAGAGACAGAGTTTTCATGATGGAAAAACAAAAGACCCACAGAAAAACACAATTATGTCCATCTCAATAAAAGCCTGGAAACTGTCTAAGAGACAGCTTGAAAGGGCACCTTTAATCATAAAGAATCAAGTAAAAATGGTACTTTAGTTGTTGCTTCTTGTGCAATTGAACAGTTAAATGTCTTGTTCAGACTCAAGCATATGAACAGCTTCAGCACCACATGAGATTCAGACCAAAAATAAAAAGACAAAAGCATAACATCTGATGGAAAAAGACTGATGCAAAAATCTCAAGTGCAGCTCTAGACTCTAAACACCCTAGTCTCTTAAACTAGGCTCTATTTTGCCATCTCCAAATCATTCTTCAGAGAGAGGCTTCTCAATGGTTTCCCCACCACAGCTGCACCTTTCCCACACGTGGAAATGAAGTTTTTAATCTCACTGGGAATTTCTTCTTCAGTTTCCCTGCAACAAGAAATACAGTCAGAAGGTTTAGTAACTCACCCTCCTCATTTCCCAGTGGGAAAGGCTTCTTGAGAGGGTAAGGTCTGGATCTGCAAAGGTAAAGAGATATGCACCTAGTTGACATCCTGGCCATCAGCCCAGCTTCTGAAGAACCTCTTAACTTCATCTTTCAACAAAGGCAGTATTCCCACATCTTTTGAACCACTGTCAACACATACTTTCCCACTGACTACTCAAATCCTTGTATCAAAATTTTAATGGAGATACACAGTTTTATGTAAGATTTTCATTGAATCAGCAGACCACTGCAGAACATTTGCCACAGTGCACTGCCCTCCCAAAGGCTTGAGAAAAAAATCTGCTCCAATACACTGTACCATCTGTGGTAAAAATTCATAAAATTAATAATGGCAATGTCTACTGTAAGTTTTTTCAGACATCTCTAAAGTCCTGTCTTTTGAGGCGATCTCTTGATCTCTTTTGGCTTCTGCAGACTTTTAATAGCTTGTAGACCCCAGCCCATGAAACTAATTCAAAATTTCTGTAGCCAGTTGGAACTAGCAAGAAACTTGCCAATTTAACAACTGTATTTCTAGACAAAGAACTCTGAAATGCACTCCTCTTCAGATGCAGGAATGGGCACCTCTACATTACCCATTGGTATCTATCCATCTGCTTCTGCTTTGGTTTCTCTCTTCCTGCCCATTCCTTATTATCCCTAAGCCAGTGTCTCTCATCTTCTCCTCCCTTCACATCCACACCATTTTCCTCCAGCTCTGCCCATGTCCCTCTCCCATTTATACCTGAGTCTCTCTCAGTGTTGCAGTTGGACTGAATATGGAAAGACTGCAGCCCTCGTAACTCATCTTCATCATTCCCTTCATCTTCACCATCCTTGTCGCTGTCTGATGAGAGTGCAGGCACAGAGGACAGGGCCGAGATGGACTCATGCCTGGCAGGCAGAAATTAGGAGGAGTGTTACGGTTTATACACAAACTGCCCACCATTTCAATACTTACACAAGCTCTCCACCTTATCTCCATGCATATCCAGGAGGCTGCCTCAACTCTCTCAAACAGCTCTTGCTCTAGCACAGCCCACCTCTGAGAAACAGGCAAGCTAAACCCTGCACAAAGATGTGCAGACCCTGCCACAACGTTCTCATACGCGTAGAAGGCTGACAGAAAACAGAAGTAAACAAGTCTGAGAAAGTCAAATGGAATGAAACTGAACCTTCCATTTCACTCTGCCAATTGATAAGGTCAAGATGGTAGATTATATTTGAAAGGCAAATATTTTTCCCACCCTTAAGCATTTCTTCTCTGGAACTGATTTACACATCAAAAACGTCAGAGATTGTCTCTGTTTGAAACTAATTTGATTTATGGAAAATTATCCCATAAGAGACAGGTTCATTTCAAGGATTGCTCCAGGCAGAACCTGAAAGCACAGCCCACACACCATAAGAGTACCATGCTGACTATTTTAACTTTCAAGCACAAGGATCATGTAAAACACACCTTGTGCAGATCTTCGATTAAAGTAGATCAAGACAAGTTTTACCACACACACCTCAGAGGCACTCCCAGCATAGAACTGCCCACCGACAATCAAGGACACTCAATAACACCAAATTTTACCCTCCCTCTTTCTTCTCCTCTTCCCTTTCCTTCACTCACTTCTTCAGTCCACAGATTCAAATGAACAAAATAAGCCTTTGAACAATAATCAAAGAAAGAAGAATCCCCAACAAATACATTTGAGTAGCCCCCACTCCATGGCCTTGAGCTAGAGTGCCAAACTCATCGTAAGAGACATTTATAGGATATCACTGGTGGGCGCTGAGTGCCAAGCATTATTCATTAAATAAAAATAGCTCATCCACCAAATACAGAGCAGTCTGGCAAGGGACCAACTTCTCCTGCAGCTGACAGATAGCAGGCAGCATTGAAACATGGTAAGAAGCAGTTAAGGTATTTTAATCTCTTCTCTTCCTGTGTAGTGGCAGAACATTTATTTCCATTTCATTAGAAGTAATAACTACTCAACCATTTCACATGAGCTTTGAAGTGTTTTGGCAAAAAGAAAAGTGAAACTGACTGTAACCTGCAGAGTTCTCAAGCAAAAAAGTTTCATTTTGGTCATCCATATCTACTTCTGACATTTGAGTTTGTCAGTTGCTTCATCTTTCCTACTGTCTCCTCATATGCTCATCTTGTCACCCTCAGGTTCTTGTGTCTAATCAGAGGAATCCTAACAAAGCCCAAGCACCACAGCTTGTTTGAGGTTATGCCATGTTTCATCCTATGACATATATTAATTACATTTATTAATGGTACACAATATTAACTTTGTATCAGTAACTTTGATAGCATCCTTCTGCTTGTGTTTATCATGGTTGTTTGAGGAGTCTGTTGAAACAGAAGGGTTGGATTATTAGACCGTTAAACATCTAGCTGGTTGAATATCTCACAATGATGAGGTGATATGGCAAGGCAAGATTATGTGTTTGCCAAGCTCCTATGTGTACTGTCATTAGTGTAAATGGAGAAAGGAGGATGGCTATCCATGTGTTTTATGTTACAAATAGAAAGATGGCCCCTGTCCATCAGATCGTGACCGAAAAAATTAGTGAGAGGGGGGGAAAAGTATGTTCTAGTATCCTTAAAGTAGCAGAGTAAGAGAATGCAAAACATATTTTGGAAGTCAGATGAGTTTTTTCTTACTTCACAGGAAGTGATAAACCAAGTTATGAAGTAACGTATTTGATACAAACATAGGGTTGGTTATCTTGCATAATCCCAGCAAAAATTCACACCTCTCTTCTACGTCCTTCTTTTTACAGCTTAAGTATGCTTTTCAATCTCAGTTCTGTAACCTGAAGGGAATTAGATGAATGAATGAATATTTTCAAAATCATCCTGGGCCCACTGACTTGAAACTGAGATACTCCTGAAATGAAAACTAGGTTCACAAGGTGTCGAGTGTTTTAGCTGTTGTTCTCGCCCAAGTTAATCCTTCTATTCAAACTTCGCTATTTCTCCTTTCTTTCCCTGCCTTTCCCCATGTACTGTGGATTTTCTCCTAAGCCTCCTGTTGCACACGTTTTCTCAATACTCTTCCTCAGTTCTTTTTCATGCTTAGATGGGAGTTGGTGTAATGTACAGGGAGTTTTCAAACACAGAAGCTGTTTCCAAATAAGCACAGCATGAGAGCACTTTGAAAATTAGGGAGTAAGACTTCTGGCATTTGCTGAATTCCTCCTGAGAGCCAAACCCCAAAGCCTCATTATACCAGAATGAATGTTTCAGAGTAGCTATTCCAGAATAGCATGTACAGACATGTCCAATTCTCACAATCCATGTGACTCAGGGCAAGTGTTTTAATTGTAATTGTTCATGTTCTTTGCTGAGGAACTATTAATCAGTAAGACTGGAAAAGATCTCCAAGATCATCAAGTCCAACATTTGACTGAATATCACCATGCCCACTTAACCATATCATGGACTGCCATGTCTACTTATTTTTAACACTTCCAGGGGTGGTGACTCAACAATTTTCCCTTGGGACCCTGTTCCAATGCTTAACCGCTCTTTCAGTGAAGAAACTTTTGCTGATGTCCAACATGAACTTTCCCTGGCACAACTT
This sequence comes from Trochalopteron elliotii, assembly GCA_024734555.1. Lineage (NCBI taxonomy): Eukaryota > Metazoa > Chordata > Aves > Passeriformes > Leiothrichidae > Trochalopteron > Trochalopteron elliotii. The sequence goes on from JANPWX010000339.1 coordinate 1,138,483, forward strand.
GAGGTCATTTTCCCTTGTTCTATTGCTAGTTGCCTGGGAGAAGAGGCAAACTCCCAGCTCACTACAACTTGAATCTTGTTCTATATGGGGCAGCAGTGTCAATTGCTCTTTAGCTCCCAGTTTTTGTAGGGTCAGACAGTACAGGATGGATGGAAGGGAAGGACCTTAAATTAGAAAGTCTTCAGGACACGGTATAGACTTAGAAGTGCCACATGTCATTATGAAGTTCTATTATTCAGACATCCGATAATAGGTACTTTGTATTCTTTTGTATGACCTGAACCCAACCCTGTTCTGCTTCCTCAAAACAAAACAAAGCAGACAAGAATGGCAACTATCCATTTAAAGAGGTATGTTGTGAGCATTCCCACTCTGATCTTGTGCTACTTAAACCTTCAGCTTTAGGGACATATTCATGAAACTGTAACATCCTGTGTGATAGGTATCACTGGCAGATTATATCCTCCTGCTTCCCCCTCAAATGTTAAAGAGTTTTAAAAAGAAAGTTATTCTGCTTTTCCCCACAGAAGGATCACAGTGTACTGACTCCAGAGTTTCCCCAGTGTTATAGCTGCAGTAGTTCACCACAGACTGAGGTACCATTTCCAATAAGGCATCAAAAGTCTGCTCCATTCTAAGCCCTGGAAACAACACAGCTTTCCTGGACTGGACAAGACCCACTGATAATTTGATAAGGAGCATTTCTTTCCAAATATATCTGATAGTACATGGTACTTCTTCAGTATACATATATAACTTTTAGACGATTTAATTTGGATAATTTTTTTTCTCCTGCTATTCATACTAAAGAATCAAGGAAAACCACAGATATAGTGATTTTTAAAACATGACTATAAGCCCTGTAAAAATTCCACAATAAAATCAGCTTAAAAATTGAGACAAGCTTTTCTAAGCTATAAATGCATACTTGGATCAAAACCAAAACCCTACTAAATGGCCTTTACATGATTCCTTCTCTGAAAACATAAAAGCCTTAAAACCAAAATGTACCAGCAATCTCAGCTGAGCACAAGTTCTATTATCCTGAACTATCAAAGCTCCTCATGTTCAGAAAAAAGCACGCATCTGCAATTACCACAACCAAAGGTAGAACTCAAAGGCTCTCAGGCACACCATGGAGAACTGTGGGTCATACAGATCAGAGCACTTCCAAGGTAATATAATGTCCCAAAAAGGTGAGTCAGAGAAATCATTCAGAGGAGAAACTTTAGTCTCTAAAAATTTTTGGAGGGACTGAAAAGTGCTGGGACTCTTCAGTTCAGAGACCAGGTTGGATGAAGAGGGGTTATGAAAAAGGTTCACAAAACTATGGGCACTACCAATAGCTGGCTGCAGAACAAAAGACCACCAGAGCTCAAAATATTCAGAAGCAGAGGACTTTCAACAAAACTAGTAGGAATGTACTTTAACAAGATAAAAAAAGTCCTTTCCACAGAGAGCAGTGAACTCCAGGAACTTGTCACCAAAGGAAGCTGCAGAGGCAGACAATATTATGAAGTTCAAAAAGAATTTATACAAACTCAGTGGACAATTGGTCCATGTCCAGATAGTAAAGGAAGAAGGTAGAGATGTACCTCCTAATATCCCTGATGTAATAATGGACCATGAGGCAAATGGACAACAAAGGTTCATATAGCAAAGCTCACAGTGTCTCACTAAATAGCATCTTCCATTGCCACAGTCACAGGCAGAACACTGGGCTTTGTGGAGCACTGGTTTGACCCAAAAAGGCATCTTCTGTGTGTTTACACTCCTGATGTTAGTCACCTGGGTCAATTCCTGCCCTGACAGTTGTAACTGGATAGACAGCACCGTCCTGATTTGAAAATCTTCATCTCCCACTGCCTCCTCAGATCAATTTTGTTACCTCAGCATTATTTTGATTATTCACCCTGCAATACACTCATACCATGGAACCAGCAGAAAGTGTTACTCCCCTCACCAAATTCTAGCAGTTTTAAACTGCTTTAAACTGCTTTAAACTGTTTTAAAGACGACCTAGTAGAAAAAATTACTTATCACAAGACAGGGAGCTTTCTCACATTACTGTCAGTCTTTTGAGACAACAATTTTACACCACAAGTTGCAACTCAACTCTCTACTGCAACCTACACAGACAGGCTTGGGAAACAATCAGAACAGGTACAGAGCACCTAGAAAACAAATCTCACTCAAGTTCATTAGTTTTCCGTCTCCCACCTCAATAATGCTTGTCCAATAGGCTCCTCTTCCATTGTCAGTACCAATCCAAACTGCTCTGGGAATTATGTCTTTGCTGATCTCCAGTGACCACGATTAAAACTGAAAACAAGCTTTCAAAGCTGACAAGTAGATTCCAGCCTTGCAAAGAGGCTACCAAACAAGTTTAATAAAGTTCTGGGCTTGGCGGGGCACTAGCACCGCCCTTCAGCAAGCGTTTGTGATGGAAACAAGTATCTCCTCACGTGGAACAGGACTGGGATTATCTGTCACAGGCTGAGCCTTGGTAGGGTAAGGCTGCAGCTGCTGGAATAATAGAGAGACTGCTATAAAAAGCACATTGCTTGACAGATCCAGAACTTTGGCTAGAAAAAAGGCTTCCTGAGTTTTTCTGGTATCGTTACCAAAAGCACTTACTAGACAAGACTCGTTTCAGGAATGAGCAGATCAAGACTTTCCAAAACAAAACTATGTAGACAGACTTGTTACAACATTGCTTGCTTCCAAAGGGAGTGGGAAAGTCCTGGTGATACTCAACAATCAGTGTACCAATGTTTTGGTACTTCTATAATCAGAACTCCATTTGTAGTCATTTGGGACATAGGAACAAAAAAATCTGGACTTTTCCTTTTTTTCCTTCACTGTGATCTCATAACAGCTTGGTCAGGACTCTCCCCTGCATTACTTACAGTCCAACTAGTTTCAGTTATTTACAAACTATAGAGAAACCAAACACATTAGACTAATAATCAAAAATACCCTGTCACTCTTGTCACTCTTCTGTTTAAAAACAGAAGCACCACTTTTTAAAGAAAGGTCACCAGATAAATTTAGAACTATGCAGCTTGTAGGCTGCAATAATTTGTTTTTAGATACGTTGTTTACCAAGCAAAAAAATAATAACATTATGTAGCTAGCAAGAGCTCTTCCCATTTAAATCATTTTTTTATTTATTATTCATATTATAATTATTTTAGCTGAGTTTTTTCAAAGCCTCCAGAAAATAGTTAACAAAGAAACAGCAAAACTGTAAGGACTCTTTTAGAATTATGCTCAACATAGCCAACTCATAGATCTCACAGGTGTACTTCAGTACTGACAGCACAGAAAACAGCTTTTAAGTTGCATTTAGCTTAGATCTAGAGAACTTTACTCAGGAAGGATCACAGCTTCCCTGGTGGAATTCTGTGTACCCTCCTCAGTATTCATAGGTGAACTGCTTATTAAAGTTTCTGACCACATCATTAAACTAAATTAAGACACATGAGGCATCACATACATATTGCAATCAGTGAAGTACACTAAGTCTGCCTGGAAGATCCCAGCTTGGTTTCTATGTCCAAAGAAGGTGGGTAAAAACCAAATCCAACAGGGGAATAAGAGAACTTTTGGAAGACCATTATCAGTGAAGACAGCAAAAACCTTACAGCTGAATCCCAGTGCCATGCTGTCACATCCCACCCTACACAGCCAGTCACCAGTTCTCAGTCTGCTCTGCTCACCTCTTGAGTCCAGCTGCCTTGTGAGGAGGAGACTTCTCCGCCTGCTTCCCTCTCTGTTTCATGTCCGACAGCCGCTGCCGCATGTTGATGGTCATCTCTGAGCTCAGACGCCAGATGAAGATGCAGCTGAAAGAGAAAGGTGAGGCTGGGATCAAGTCTCAGTTCAGTTTATTGATACTAATTCCCACTGCAGGGACAAACAAGAGCCCTTCTCTCTGTGGCAGAGAGATACACGCAGAAACAGCTTCACAGAAACTCAATCCCATCACAAGCCTCGTGACAAAAGGGTTAAACCTGCCTGTCAAAGACTCCTTGTGAGGGAGAGCAACTAACTGCAGAGATATTTACACAGACTCATCTCTGATCCCATACCTTCTTTGACTATCTGACCAGCTGCTGAAGGAAATGCCGTAACAAGTCCCTCCATGGTCAGCAGGATAAGTGGAGCCTACAGATGTCCCTTGCATCCTCTAAGAGTGACTAAGCTGAAGTCTCTGATTGCCACGACCCCCAAAGGCAAAGCCTTCCTAATGCCACAATCCCATGGAGTCTCTGTGCTGTAATAACAGTTAGCCCATATGGAAGTACTTTTTGCAGTCAGGGTGCTTCTAATATTTTACTTGGGATTCCCTACAGGTCACTTGCACAGAATTTACTCATTAGCTCAGCTGGCCAGAGCACAGTGCTAATAACACCAAGGCCATGGGCTCAATTCCTGTGTGGGCCATTCACTTCAGAGCTGGATTTGATGACCCTTGTGGGTCCCTTCCAATTCAGAATGTTCTGTGAAATATTCTGTGAAATTTGACTGAATTTGGCCAATGGACTCAAAAGCATTTGAGAGAAAGAAACCAACAGTGTGGTCTCGTTTCATTAATTTCTTCAGAAATTCAGCTTAAAAAATGTACTTCTCATCACATTAAAGAATACTGTATCTCATCTTCAGCTACTAGAAATTAAAATGACTATCACTGTCTTCAAAATTTAACTTCAGTGCTAAGTAATTCTTTTCATCTCAGTCATCTTTCCTGTCTAGCTGGGTACCTAAATTGATGTAGAATCAGAAATGGTTCTTTGGCTATCACTTATAAAATCTTGCACCCTACTTTGGAATCCAAAGAGGGTTTAATTCAGTTCTTCAAGACCCATCAGTGCCAGTATACTCATGGGTAGTCCAACACACAGAAGATTTTTCAATGACTGACTTTTCCCTCTTTCTTAATAGCATGTAAACATTAATTTCCTTTGCCATTTTGAACAATGACCACAAACTTTGGTCTCCCTGATCTGAGACAAATGTCAAAAGTGCCAGGATCCTGAATACCTGAATCTTCTTCATTTTTTGTCTCTCTCATGAGGAAACAATTAAAAAAGTTTTAATTTCCATATCACACCAAAAAGAAGCCCATAAAGCGCTCTTTGCAGTCTGTGGAGATTTTAAGACAAAACTAAAAATTTCCTTCTTGTCCCCAGTGCCATGGTCAGGAGCATCACTCCCAGCTACTGAAATCACATACAGACACTTCCCATTGCCTGTGAACACACTCTCATCCTCCCACTGGAGCTTTTCAACCAGGAGAGAGGAATGAGGCACTGTGTCTGGCAGCTATGGCAACCCAAGGCAGCCAGCTGTTTCCCCTCAAGGAGCAGCTCTCTCCAAGTAACAACAACCATAATCTGCTGCTAAAAAAATACTGAAAGGGAGGAAACAAAATTCTGAAAGCAAACCTGGTTTGTTCATTTATCCCACCCCCGCAGTTATCAAACCTAGAGACAAGCAGCAAACAACCCAAGCCTGTGAACACATTGGCATCCAACACAAACTCTGCAGAAGCAAGCATCCAACTACCCCTTTTGCTGGGGTTGGGAGGGGATTTTGTTTCATTTTTTCTTACCTTGAATTACTTTCCTCACATAAATCTCATAGTCCTTGTGCCCTTTCTCATCCCTGTTTTTCTTTCTATTCTCAGCTCCATTCTTTGCGTGTGATGCTGTGGGTGAACAGATTATGTTCCCTGCTCTCTTTTGACAAAGATGCTTTCTCATCTCCTTACAGCAAACTTCTTCAGGAATCCTTTTCTCACTTCTCATCCACCTCCTGCACATCCTTAGTGAAGAAAATGACCCTTTTGCTCATGGAAATGTCAACAAAAGAATGTTGCACTAAATCACAAGGCTCACTGGGAACTTCAAACCTTCCATGTTTCTGGAATTTGTCAGAAGTTCACAAGAAAAGGAATCTCTCTCCTACAACTTTTGTCCCTAATCTATTTAAACACATGAAAGGTAAAGAAAGAGGAAAACTAAATTATTTATTTATTACTGAAAGACAGAAACAACCAATTGATGAGATTTAAAGTGATATATTGTATGTTCTGTAACAACGCACCCTCTAAAACCCTCTTTCCAATTCAATTGCATTTTATTAATTAAAAAAGAGAGAGGAAATCTGGGTTGCTCTGAACTTGCAATAGCACTCCAGGAACCATTTTTCTCAAAGGAAAAATTTTATTCAGTTCAGCTGATTTAAGCATTCACTGATTCCAGAAATAATGGCTCCACTCACCTGTACAATCATCATACTACGCATACATTCTCCTTTTTCCCATGGTCTCAGTCTGGTGACTACTTAAGCTTTTAGTGAGTTGATTTAGCTCATTAAACATGCAGAAAACTCACCTGTGGGGAGTACTTATGCAGTGACCTGAATCAGCTGAATGAGGGGTCAGCTGCACCACTGCTGACTCAGAGGAGTGGGAAGAGGACCATATACAGGACCAAAAAGTGAGGACAGGCCTGTCCCTTTTGCTGCTAAACAGATTCTTTCACCTGGTGAAACCTCACCAACAGGAGTACTGCATGAAAGAGTTTTGCAAACTAATAGCAAAAATAGCACAAGATGCCTTATATTACAGCTCTGAAGGTCAGGAAACAGGTCACATCTCTGCCTCCTTTCCAGCACAGAACAGTATTTACTCTCAGAAAAGGGAAATACTTCACATGGGTCTCATTCCATGGAATGCTAACATAAGCTCTGTGAGTTTTGCTAACAGCACGCATTTAGGATTCAGAAAACTCTGAGATTTATTTGGAATTCATAAATCATCCCTGAAAAAAAAGAAAATCTACCTTTCCTAAGGACATGTTACATCCAGTATGAGATGGTATGAGCCAGTATCACAAACATGCAAAACCTCTTACCTGTCACCAGAAACAGAGATCAGATGTTTGCAGTCATTACTGAATTTCATCCCAGTTACAATCTCTGTGAGAAATAAAGCACAAAAAACCCAATCTTCCCTGAATTATTCAAATGGACAGAAGAGATCATTAGCCAAATAGCCTGTCTGCACTCAGTAATTTACACTTCACAGATCAATATGCCCCAATTACCATACCCATTTAACCAACGATCCAAGCTTGACATGGAAAGGGTACCCCACAGCAAAATATACAAGAAGACTGAATTCTCTTTTTGCCTATAATAAAATAGCTCCTGCATGGCAGGAGCTGAGGGTATATCACAATGAAAATAGTACACACTGAAAAAACAGACTACTTTATGGGCTATTAGAAAAACTGTGTGTAAATAAACACATGGCTTGACAGGTGGGTATGTGTGTGTGTGTGTGTGCTTGTATGCAAAATGCAAAAATTGAACTTGCAGAACTTATTTCTGTCATTAGCAGAAAAAAAATGAATTTCCAGAAGTTTATAAACCTTACCTGAGTGTCCATACATGGTTGCAACACACTCGCCAGAATAGAAATCAAAGATGGAGAGGTTCTTGTCGGAACAACTGGTTGCAATATAAAGACCAGAAGGATCTGTTTGCACCTGGTTTAGGAGATCAGAGGAATGCAAAGATCCAGTGAGAAACTACCTTCAAACTACATAAAAATAGTCCAGAATACCCAAGACAGTCAGAACAAAATGCAAGCAGCCCCCACAGGAGTCCAGTTGAGTACCAAGCTATCCAGTATCCCAGGACAAATCTCCAACCTGACCAGACTCTTAAGACTACCTCCAACATAATCAGAGACTGAAGGCATTTAAATTAAATGCCTTCATGACTGTGGAGGCCACCAATGGACAGATTTCTACCTCTCTCCTATTTTCTTTTAACCATAGGGGTCTTTCTTCTATGTTAAGGGGTAACTTTCTTCTATGTTAAGATCAAAATGAAACAAGAAACTCCCACCCCAAAACACACACACCATAAAAAAAGAAAAAAAAAAATCAAAGCTGACAGAGTTAAGTGAAATATTAAAGGATCCAAGTCTTCAGGAGTGAAAGCAATAAAGAACTCAACACTGCCAAGAAACTATTTGATAATGATGCTGTCACATCTCCAGCATTTGCAACTCCCATTTTTCAGCTATTTTGTTCATTGTTTGTTTTTTCATATGCACCTATTTGTTGTTTTATCTTGGATCAAATACAAAATCTCCTGCAACTGCCTCACCAGGTCTAAAGCAGCACTACACAGCAAATACAATTGCTGTCACCAAATGTCCTGGTCTGTCCTTTATAGAATTTTAAGGAACTGAGAGGGCAAACTCTGTTTTTCAAGGGAGACATGGTATTTAAATAATGGTAATTCTTTTGGTTTGTAATGTTTATTTTGTTGATGTTTGCTTCCAGTTTCACTGTTTGGGTTCAACTTATTAAAGTGCAATGTGTATGATCTCAGAATAACATGCCAAGAAAGTTTAAATTCCAGAGACAACCATAATCCCTTGGTTACATAATTGTCTTAAAAATAAGCAAAGTGACAGTAAAAGTAATTGAGATTCCCCACTTGAGATACACATTAAAAAAAAACAACACAAAAAAACATAAAGGATATTAAAACCAAAAATCCCAGCTCCCAGAACATTTCATAGTTTTTTTGTCTGAGAAAAATCAAATCAAGCACCCTTATCAGTAATTTAAAGTGTAGCATCAATTTTTTATTTTCTTTACTCTGGCTTATAAAAAATTTGTAGGAATTATAGACAGCAAAGAGAAAGAATTTATCTTTCTCTGTAAAACAGAAGAGCTGACACTGAACATAATGGTTTGTTTCCCCCTTCCTTTTTACCCAGTTATTTACACCCATCAATAGTTTCAGCTAGAACTACAAGTATCTCTTCCTGCCTGACCAGTTCGGAGTTGACCAAATCAAAGCTTGTTATTAAGTGCATTGTTCAAATGCATCTTCAGTGCTGTCAGGCTTGGAGTGTCGACCACCTCTCTAGGACTCCTATTCCAGTGTCTGGCCAAACTCTCAGTAAAGAAATCCTTCCTAATGCCCCCGTTGCAGCTTTGAATCATTCCTATATATACTGTCCCCTGAGTGCTCAGCACCTCCCTCTCTGTGTTCCCTTCTCAGGAAGCTGTAGAGAGCAATGCAGTCACCCTTCAGCCTCTTCCTCTCCAAACTAGGTAAGCCCTAAATCCTCAACTGCTCCTCATAGGACATTCCTTCCAGTCCCTAATAATAATACTGCTGACCTGTGCAGCAGTAGAAAATTATCAGTGAAAAAAAAAAAAATGAAGAAGCTTGTTTGGCAACTTAACTTGAGAGATATTTTGTCAACTGGCTTTCCCCGTTTATAGACAAGAAGGCAGTTCTTCCACTCAACTGTGAATCTTGAACACACCTGATTTACCAGGGTAAACCCTGGATAGAGGCAGAAGCAGGTGTGCTACCATGGCCCAGGGCCTGGATGCACTCAGCAGGTGGGAAACAAACAGACTCTCTCTCTAAGCAGTACCATGCTTTTCCAGAACTCCAACACCCAGGCTTTTCAGGTCTGATGCTATTTAATTTTATCAACTCAAAGAGTTTCCGTTGTATTTGTCCTCTGAAATCCACTTCACAAACACTGATCAACAGGCATTTCCACTTTAAAAACTCTAACAAAACCAGTCAAGAAAGCCAGAACGAGCTCTCTGCAGCAGAAAGTAAAGGATTACATTAAATGGGTTAAATAATTTCCTGACAGATATTGGTGCAGTTCTACAGCATGGTCCTGTGACTCACTTCAGAAACAGGAGAGAGAGAAAAGTCATAGATCAGCTTCAGCATTCACTGACTCTTTTCCTGTTACAGCCTGATGAAACCCAAATACATTACCAGCCCTTAAAGGTGGAAGTAGGAGGAAGCAGTAGCAGGGTAAAGGACAGAGTATGGAGCAAGCGAAAAAAAAAAAAAATTACTGTATTCAGATTTGTATTTCATTTTCTTGCCCCTGAGCTGCATTCAGAAAAGTGGAAAAATTGAAAAAGAAAGGAAAAGAAAACAGCTTACTTTGATAAGGGTGCCATCTTCACCTTGGGATCCCTTGTAAAGCTTCTTCTGCTTCCCACTGCTTATGTTGAAAACCCTGAGGGGATGACATAAAATAACATGGCTCACTGTGCCCAGGCACTACTCTGGGGCTGTTGTCACCAGGATCCTTTACTTTCCCTGTTGCTCATTCCATATAAAATACAGGGAACATGGCCAAGCTACAGAAAGTGGAGAAACTATCTCCATGAAGTATTATTACCAGTCAATCAAATGGTTCAAGAAACAACCTCAAAAGTAATGCAGAGGCAGATTATCTGAATTGAGGCTTTATTCTCAAGCCAATAATCAATCAGTCCTCAGTGCTGTAAAAATACCTGGGGCTCCTTCATACTAGAGCAAAGGCTTAAGAGAACAAGACACTTCATGTTAGAATACAAAACCACAATACACCCAGTAGTGATATTTAGCTATGACTAAAACTCTTAACATCTCACACAGCTACAATAGGAGGAGACATGCAACTACAGAGGGACTCCTTTGCTTTCAAGCAGACAGATTGGAGAAATGGATAAAAATAGAGAAGAGAATGGACTCCACTTGTTCAATGACAGTCACATCTAGTTCAGTTTTAGGTTCCCGCAGTCCCAGGTATTCCACAGGACCTCACAGCTTTTCAGTAAGTACCTTCAAGACGAAAATTACCACAGTGCAGAAGTTCTTGCTCCACAGTTCAATGATGTGCCAAGGGAGGCTCACTTCCTCCCCCAGTAGAAAGCCTTTGCTCTGCAGAGTAACCCAGTGAGTCCTATGGGAATTGCAGATTCACAGCTTTTCATCAATGAGGGGAAAGGCAGAGTTCAACCTCACAGTGCCCCAGAACGGTCTGAAAATGCTGTATCAAACAACTTAGAGGAATAATGATGGAGATGGAGTTGCCTTGTTTATGACTGCAAAAATATTTTGAAGATGAGAAGCAAACTAACCTGATGTTACGATCCTGGCATCCAATAGCTGCATATTTCCAGCTCGGGTCCACATCCATGTCATAAAGAGTGGTCTTCCTAACAATGTGATGTGTTCGGGTAAACTGGACCCCTTCTCCTGTCTAAACATACAGGTAGCAACTGTGTCAAAATCAAGTAGTTAATCCATTATTAAAAACAAGTAAACGCAGACAAGTCTTGTTGCACAGCCAGCACAAAACAATCCTTCCCAGGGAGCTGCTGGGAGCAGATGGGACTGGAAGCACAAGGAACTCTTCCCTCCAGCCCATACTGTTTCACCAGTTTTCACAATAGCTCTGGCAGTGAAAGGAAAGCAGATATCCTAACAGTTCTCTATTTCACATCTTGCTGTGAGAGGTCAGGCTGGGAGCAGTTACATGCTTCACACAACTAGTTCTCTGAATGTAATCTCTTCTATTGAGTCAGTGGGAGGCACTGAGGCTGAAATAGCAACAAGCTCATACAGAAACTCTGATATCATTCTTTGAAGTAACTGCTTTGTGGAGAGATTAGAAATTAGGAGTGCACGAAAAGCTGCACTGATAAGGTTACCTTCTGCGCAGTGCGGAAATAGATGCTCTTGTCTGCCCCACAGCTTATCATTCGCACTTTCCCATCGTTGGCTGGAATTAAAAGGCAGGAGACAAAAGATAAATACATATACAAGGTGGAGGAAACGTTTTAATTTATACCACTGCTCATTTATTCCAGTCCTGATTAGTTAAGACTGACCCCTCCCCAAGCAGCAAAACAGAAGCCCTCTTCTCAGGGACAGTATTTGTCTTTCATGCTCAGAGAGCAGGAGGCTTTAACACAGGCTTTTCAGAACAGAATAGGATGCAATTCTGTCTTCTCCCTCACCAATATGCTCATATCTCTGAGTGCCACAGCACTCTGTCAGTAGAAGCTGAAAACAGGCAATAAGCACTTTTCAGAGCTTAGAGTTGGACACACATTTTTTGCTGCCCTTTCTTACTGCACGGTCAGACTTCCCTTCTTCCCTTGGGACTCTTCTGTAACCAAGCAGCTCCTTCATCAAAGGAACACCTGATAAAACTCCTGATAAAACATCTGATAAAAAGTAATTACAATGCATCCAACCTCACATGGGCCCTTGAACTGTGCCCACTTAGAGCATGCCAGCATTTGGCTCATAGACCAGCACAAAGGCCTTAGCTGCCAGGCCTTGAGCCCACTTCCCTCATCTCCTGGGAGTTCAGCTGGCTGCATTCAAGGCCAGCCCACTGATAAGACAGATCTGTCAGAGAAACATTTGCTGACCTTGGAGCTCCTCCAAAAAAAAACTTGAAAAAGCCACACAGTTGCTTTGGGGAGCCCCTGCTATGAAGATTCAATGAGTTCCTTCATTTGAGAATGGTTTTCAAGCTGAGGTTCCCATCCTTGAGCCCCAGCTGAGCTACACTGCAGCAGCATTGCAGCCACACCTGTGCCTGGACGTGTACCCCACTGATTCGAATCCTGACCCAACCCACAGACTCACCTTCCTGATCTGAATTCCATCTTGCCTTGATAGTATGGACTTGCCTGGCAGGCACTGAACTGTAGCTGACCCTGACCACTCCAGACTGAACAAGACCTTGAATTGCTTGAATCCATAGTCTTATCACTATAGATTTGTCTGGTGACCTGGACTACTGGCTGTATCTAGACTTGATCTGTTCCTGTTCATGTCCTGTGGTACTTTCCCATGGCCAGTGGAAAAGGCCACTACCTTTGCCAGCCTTCCTGTCACCCCTGGCTACTGGCTTTCCCTGACAGAGCAGCCAGCTCTTGCTCTTCCTGACTGGTGTCTGACCATTGGTAGTAACTGAGTGCTGGGACAAAACGTGCTCCATTACCAGGAAGGCAAAGCCTTACAGTGGTTTACAATCACGAATGTACTTTACCCAAAACTTTTTTTTGGTGTGTTTTGGGATTTTTTTTGGACAATGACTGCTCAGACTTCTCCTAAATTAGTTTGCTCTGAAATTAGTTAGAGAGAGTAAATCATTACAGAAAACAGTTTTCCAAAGAAATGCTGAGGACTTCAATCAGGAGACGAAGGAGAGGAAATTAAAGCAAAACCAGAAAAGAAGGCAAGTATCACTTTCTATCAAGACCACAACAGAAAAAGATGACCAAAACAAACCCAGCTGCAGCTTCAAATTGACCTAGTCCAGTATTGAACTAGACAAAATTACAGCCACAAGGGGACAACAGCAGTGCTCAAAGCTCCAGCTTTGGAGGGAGCCCATGATTTGCTACCTGCAAACTTCACTGCAGTGATGGAAGAAGAATGTTCATCCAGGGTTTGCTGCAGGCTATAGTCCTTCCCAGCATCCAAGACATGAATCAATCTATCCCGACTGGCTGAGGCTAAGAGCTTTAAACCTGTCAGAAAGTGAAAAAGACTGCAAGATCATGACTTAAAAAGTCATTTTTAAAACAGCTTCCCAAGTCTTCTTGGGGACAAAACATTATACTGTAGCTAACTGCACAGACGGACACAAAGCAACATACCTCAATTACGCATAACAAGTTTCAATTTCAACATACAATATTCTAATAAAAAGTAAGAGAAAGAAGACTTTTTCAAAGCCTGGATCTACTGGCCCAACACTAGAAGGCTGCTCTGAAATCCAGGAGTAGTTCAGCATGACAAGTCTAACATACCATAGTTGGCCATTTTGACTTGCTCACCATTATATTCATAGGCAAAGGGGAAGCTGCTCGATTGCATTTACCTGTGTCAGGTTTGGAGTATTCCAGACATAGGATCTCAGAGTCATGGGCTTCCACCTTCAGCATCTCCTTCAGAGACTGCAACTCATATATTCTAGGACATAACATGGCTCATTTCAGTATGTTTAATAAAATTAGCATGACCTGGTTATTTTCTCATGCCTGACCAGTCTGCAATCTGCATAAGAAGCTTTATGGGATTACCTGAGGGTGCCTATCCTGTCCCCCGAGGCCAGGTGCTCCCCGCTGGGACTCACACACACAGTGCGTATCCCCACCTTCGTATCCAGCACTTGTGCATCAGCTTTGTCTGCACTGCCTGCCGAGTTGTAATCAGTGTCCAGAAGTACCTGAGTGTTGTCATCTACATAGATGATTTTCATCAAGTCCTGGGGACACAATACATCCAGAAATATTTACTAGTTACAAAATATTAAAGCAAAGGATCTGGGTTAGAAACTGAGCTCCTGGCCAACAAACATTTTATTGGCAGCAATGCTGTAATTGGTAGGACCTTTTAGTTAGGAGCAAGCACTAAGCCCCTTCAGATTGTAGGATGAAGGTTTCACAGCTGTGTCTCACAATCACCCCTTTCAAAAGATTCAAGCTGGAAACTAACAGCATCTCCTGCACTACTGACAAGCTCTGGGATTAGTGACTGCAACATATTAGGGCACACAGCAGGAATATGAAAGACTTCTAGGGATCATCTAAGTCATCCTTCTGAGTTCTGACAGAAAAAGCAAGAATTTTTTCCACCTGATTCCTGAGGTCAGGGTTGCTGTGTCCAGAGATCTTCCACCTCAGGCGAGAACAGAAGCAAATGTCCATTTGTAATCATTGTTCTGTATGATTAGCCTCCCTCTTTTATAGATGAGGTGAGTGCAAACTTTTCCATTCAATTTCCCAAACCTCTGCTTCATTGTACCTTCAATGTACCTTTTCCAAACAAATCTTAAAAGTGGTTACACATCACAGAGATGCAGAAAAAGAGAACCAGCTCTCCTGAAACATATGACCCTTATAGAAGAGACTAAACTTGAATCTTTGGGTGGTTTATGAAAACAGCAATAGTCCCTGGGACCATTTCAGATAACCTATGCTTCCACCCAGTACTCCTTCCATGTTTCTTCAGGTTCATACATTTAAGCAGATTTGTGCTCAGTCTACAGAAACCTGTGTTGACTTGGAGATCCAAAGAAATTTGGGCCTTAACTTGGGAATCTGTGTGTGAAGAAGAGCAACCCCAAGGACAAGGAGGTGATTCAAATGTAGGATCTTACATTGCTGAGGATGTTGCGATGCAGGGCTGTGCCGTGGATGTTGGAGCTTTCAGTGTTCCACAGACGAATGGTGTTGTCAGAGGAGCAGGTGATGAAAGAACCAGGGGGGAGGCAAGGCTGGTTGTTGTCCTTCACCTCTGGATACATCTAAGGGCAAGTAAAATCAACCCCTGATTAATATTGCCTGGCATCTGACACCCTAGACAGTGATAGCAAGCTTCAAAACAAAATGGACAAAAGGGGTGTCCTCTGCTTTCTACAGGTGAAAACCAAACAGTTCTGACAAAAACCTATTTGCAGACCAGAGCCTCACACTGACTTCAAACAAATGTTCACTGAGCTTCCCTCATCATAGAAAACCTCCTGAAAAAGCATGCAACAAACCAGTATCCTTTGTTTCTAATAGTTCAAAGAGAGCACTTCAAATCCCAAACAATGACCATGCAACAACCACCTGGCATTGAAAGTTTGCAATTTTCATCTACTACTGTCAGTTTATAATTCAGAAGGAAAGGGTGAGATGCTATTAATAAATAATAATGGAGTTCTCAACCTCATCACACTTTCTTTCCACTTCTCTCTCTCCTCACTACTGTTAGACATATTTCAACATGTTAGCAATTCCATTGTTTCCTATACTCCCTTTCCTTCCCTCTGTCCCTCTGAGGGAAAGCCAGCTGGACAGACTGCAAGATGACAGACACTTGAGAAACTATTTCCACACGTTCAAGTGAATATGTTAAGAAAGATCACAGGTCAGATTACATCACTTGTTTCACGTTTTTAACCTTGAAGCACTTGCTCACCACAGATCTCAAACAATTTTTTTGAGGTCAGCAATAAACCCTTGTGTGTTTTCTAAAAGGATGCTCTGTATTCAGCTTTGTTCAATTCTGCTCCTTTTCCCACCTCTCACCTTTTAATGGTGAGATTTTTTTTTTCCAGTAGCACCACACATTCAGTCAGCCATTGCAGTGCAAAGAACTGTTCCCAGGCCCAGTAGCAAATACACTAACCACAGGTAAAAATCTGAGTCAACTCTTTCCCTCTACAGTAAGCATTTGCATCCAAATTTGGCAGTTCATCTGATGACTTTCTCAGCTGCAACTCACAATCCAACACCTGTCTGCAGACAACATACCTCAATGTTCCACACACAGGAAGAGTGATACAAAGCAGAGTACACCTTGCCCACTTTCTTCGGATCTTTGACATCCCACACATACAGGCTGTGGTCATTGTACACACAGGAAAGCCACTGGTTGGTGGGGTCAAAGGTCAAGGCAATTGTGTCTGGATATTTTGCATCAGCCACACCAGAGAAAAGACGGCTGCACAAAGAGAAAACAACAGCACGGTTAACTTGTGCTCTCTAGGAGCTGGGGCAATGCTCAAACAGGAGAGCTCAGATTCTCCATGGGGGGCTGTTGAGATGAACAATATACTGTGGCATCTATAGGTAGAGAGAGTAGCTGGCCAGGAAGGCCCATCTCTTAAACAGCCAGAGTCCCAAAAGAAGCCTCAAAGTCCTTCTCCTTGCCATGCAAATGTAGTCCACTCATACAGAGCAAGCCTGCAACGCTGAGAGAGATCTGCAAAATGCTGCCAATTTTAATCCATAAAAGGAGCATGCTCCAGATGGCAAATGTCTGGGGAGCAGTTCTAACCCCCACAAGCCTCCCTTGCTCCCTTTCCAGCCTTCTCCACAGTACCTGGCCTCAGTCACACTAGCGATGTCAGTTCCCAGGAAGTGTGGCTTTGGCAGAGTAGTGACAAAGTGAAGGTTCAGAGGGTTAAAAATCCTCACGGTGCCGTCAGCGCAGCCACAGAAGATGTAGTCATGATTCACAGAGATGCAGTTTGCCACAGTGGTCTGAGGAGGACACAGCACATGAGACAGCAAATGAGAAACGTGCTCTCACATTAAAGATCACCAGACGCACGACAGGGTGAACAGCGAATTGACAGACAAAGGAGTCATGGTCAGAAGAGCTGTAGTGAAGTCGAGCCCTGGGAGTAAGGAAAGGCCTAAAAATCCATTTCTCCTTTCTGAAGAACTTTCCAGCCAAGGTCCACTGCAGATCCCAAGCAGTTAGAAAAAAGCCCAGTTTCTCTGCCACCCACTATGACGGGAGGCCAGCAGAGCTACACATTTGCTCCAGCTGAGTCCTACTCTGAACATTGCTTTTATTTCTGTGATATTCAATGACACTGGCAGGCAAGCAGCACCTCACCCTGTACTAGCACACCAACACATTACCTTTTGGGAGGGGATAAGAAAGAGAATAAAATGGATTTTCTTCCCCTTCCTTTGGGATCTGTACAAATGGCAGAAAATGGTACAAAATGGAGTGTGGTGAAAAGGGGATGAGTTCAATGCAGAAAGTTTTTTCAACTTACTGTGAAGCTGTCTGTATTCTGAGCGAGAGTGAAAGGCAATTTTAGAGAGGAAAGGAAAGGAAAGGAAAGAAAAGAAGAGGCATTTCACTTAAGTGAAAGCATGGACAGACTTTCCCTTGATTTTAATACAGTGGATCCTTTCAGGTGGGCATGTTAGATTCAGTTGAAAGGAAAACAAGAATGATCAAATTCTTAACTATGGGCCAGCCTGGTGGTTTAGAATAGCCAAATCAACTAGCACCTGGGGAACCTGCATTTGAGATGCACAAGCCAAGTAAGACACTGCAGAGTGAATAGAAACCAGAATCCTTCTAAAACTCCTACTTGCCCCAGCCAAGCCAGGACGGCCCATACAGGAGTTGCCATAAGGACATTGTTTTGCCAGTGGAGCAGTCACTGTAATGCTGAGGCATGAGAATGAAAGAGCCTCAAGGATCAGTAAAATCCCTTTGCCAAGAAATAACATTATTTTTGCCCAGCCTTCCAGAGTAAATCACAGGGTTGCAGAGGCACAATTATTTTCACTGCTCGTGGTCAGTTTTTACCTTTGAGTGCCCTTATTATTTGTTTTTCCTGCTCTGCTTGAGCAGGATAGGAGGATGTAAAACTCACCCTCAGCTCCACCCACTTGTCTAGCAGCCTTTTTTCATTGAATTCACAGAGCAGGCCTGAGGATGTGATACAGAAAGTGCTGTCAGCTTTTTTGCCCCTTCCACAAGCCACATCTGCAAAGAAGTTGTTCCTCAGTTCTCCGAGCAATCCCGAGCGACCCAGCAAGGGGACTGTGGCATTGACCTGCCAACAGAAAACAGTTTGCTATAAATACAGCAAGGCACTTCAGGCAGACAGTGAGTTTTTACAACATCAATCCCCAAGTGCTGAAGTGATTCAAAGAAAAAATTGTTAACTAGGAGAGGTTTTACTTGCTGTTCATGTTTACAACTGTTCATGATCACACAGAAAAATCACCGTAAGTGGATTCTGCCCCCCAGAGAACAACACAACAGCTGAAAGTTAAAACTCTTTGTTTGATGCTTCAAAATTACACTCACAACCTTTTGAGATGCTCATACCAATGTAAAATAGCTCTCCCTACCTCTGTGCTCCAAGGAGTTAAATGACTGCAGCTTTTTTCTAGTTTATGTGTCCTTCAGTATATGTGACTGCTTAAGAACAAGCACGCTGCTATGCAACTCCAGGAGGCACATCCCCACTTCAGTGCAGGATAAGACAGATAAGACAAGCTTTTGGTGCTGTCAGGCCATGGGGAGACTGAGACTTGAGAGCCAGGGATGGAAGGCTATCTTTGCATCCTGGAAAAATAAAAAAGTTCCCACTTCCCAAAGCTCACTGGAGCATAATCCTCCCTGCTCTAAGCTAGAAATGCCTGTTTACAGGTTGGCCTTGATGCCCTTTCTCTCACCTTGGAAGTTTTGCTGTCATCCAGGTACCAGAATTTGATATGTCGATTTCCAGCAGTGACAAAGTAACTGCAGTCCTCCGAGAATGACACTGCTGTCACTTTACTTGAGACTTTGTTGGCTGCCACTACGATGTTTTTCTGGAAACATAATTGTTTAGATTGCTTAATTTCTTTGCTCAGAAGCAAAGGAAACTAATTTCAGTTACAGGCACACATCCAGAACAAGCAGCACAGCAGGGAAAAGATGAGGCCCAAACTATTCCCTCTATATTCCCAAACTATTCACCTCCATATACAACCTCCCCAGCATTAGCTGGGAACATTGATTTGGCAGACAGTATAATTCACATTTATATTCAATTCCTCTTCCACATTAACTATGATCAAGAACAAATCAGCAGGCACTAGTGCCTGCAGGAACTTGGTGCCTGAGCCATGACAAACATGTTGGTTTCACAATCACCAGGAGCTCAGAGTAAACTCATTTCCCTTCCTAAACAGCAAATGCAGTTGTAGGCCAGCACAAGGAATAACTCCCCCAGCCCCCAGGCAGAAATGAGGGCATTGCAATCAATATGGGGAACAGGTATTTTTCATGAAGAAAACTATACTGGTTCTTCCATAAATTCATCTTTCACTTTAGAAACGTTATACTTCATCAAAAAACTCAAAACACACAAACACCATCCCTGTCCTGAAAGAGAAGAAGCAAAATGTGCACCTCAAAATGCCTAAGTTTGGGAAAGGAGAAAGACATGGGGACAGAAAACAGGATGGACACTGCTCACGCAGAATGATCAGATAGCAGGAGGATTCCCTGTTCACAGTGTCATTGCTCAGTTTTCCTCTCCCTGCCTTTCCCCAGTTAAAAGTGAGAATAAATAAGTCTTCTGCTTTGTCTGTTGTGGGTTTGCAAGCATGCAACACATGGCTAACAAGCAAGCACCCCTTTTCACTATTGCTGTGTTTCCATTACCCTTCCTTTCAGGAATTCAGTCAGATTCCCAAACTTCCAGACGCAAAGCCCTCAGCACACACACCATGTCACTCTGAGGGCCCCACTGGACTGTGTGCTGACAGAACTGAAGAAGAAACCAGCACAATGGGAGTCTAGCCTGCTGCACCATCACCATGGAGGATACCCCAACCCAGAAAGGAGGAGAAGCAAGTGGGACAGCAATTATCATAACTTCTTTCAAAACAGTGCACAGAGAAAAGCTGAGGACTTTTGCAGACCTCAACATCTGGATCACTGCTGCGGTATTTCTTTAGGGAAGCAAGGGAATCCTACAGACAACATGGATTTTCTTTTCCATCAGAGTCAAATTACTAGGTCTACCAGCCAGGAAAAACGGGGAAATCAAAACAGCAGCACAGAGGATAGACAGGTTGTGGTTAAAAATGGAGAAAAATGCTTCAGGAGATCTGTATTCTCAGTCTTTATTGACTTTGGTCAGGTAAAGTATCTCTAGTTTTGGTGTCCAGCCTGCAAAGTAAAGGCCAGCTAGACCTCCCATCACAGTCTGGAGCATAAGCTCAAAGTGTGTGTTCTTCAGCACAGAAGAGTCAGATAGTCCTTACCTCAGAAGTTCTCATGTCCACAATTACACAGTGAATAGAAAAACCCAGATGAGCAAGGGAAAGCAAAACTATTTGTACTGTTCCACACATGCCACACATTGTGACCCTGTCCAAGTCACAACTTCCATTTGTGTAACTAGAAATAACCCAAAGGCTGAGCACTCAATTTTCAACACAGACACAGGCACTTGGGTTCTCTCACTACTCACAGTTCAGCTAAATGAAAAAATAGCAACATCAAACTTCACCTCACACAGAGGAGAACAGTGAGATCTTAAAATTACAGCACAGGAAATGTGGTGAAGAGAGTAACATACTAAATGAGTATGGACTTACAAGCTGCAAGAGAAGAAAAGAAACTTAAACTTTTTAAGAAAACTCTGGGGAAACTTTATAGTGGCCCTCCAGGAAGGAGGCCCACAAGAAACATGGGGAGGGAATCTTCATTGGGCAGTGTAGTGAGAGGACAAGAGGTAATGGTTTTAAACTGAAAGAGGGTAGATTTAGATTAGCTATTGTGAAGAAATTCTTTACTGTGAGGGTGGTGAAGCACTGAAACAGCCTGCCCAGAGAAGCTGTAGATGCCCCATTCCAGAAATGTTCAAGGCCAGATTGGACAGGGCTGTGATCGGGTTTCCACCTGGTCTAGTGGGAGGTATCTCTGCCCATGGCAGGGAAATTGGAACTAGGTAATCTTTAGGGTCCCTTTCAACCCAAACCATTCTACAATCCTATGAGATTTAACAGATGCATTGAATTTTTTTCTTAAATCACATCTCTTTTAGAGAGGATTACAGCACTTGAAGCAGTAGCAGGAGCATCTATTACAATACAAAAGATTTCTAGCCTACTAAAAAGAAATGTTTATTTTCTTATGTACAAACAACAAATGCTTAAACGTTTACTAGAGGATAAGATACAGGCTTTGTTTCTACCAAGTGTTGCCTTGATCCAGTGACAGGCAGAGTGACCTTCATCAGCTTTCACTAATTATGAATTCCCTACGTTCCCCTTCTCAACCATCATGGATGGAATCAGAGTATCGCAAACTCTGACATAAAAAAATCAAAACAAGCCAAGAGCATCCACTACACTACAAAAGAAACCTCTGGCCGATGAGAGTTTCCTTCCTTAACCTCATAAATTAGTTTTTAATAAGCCCTCTAAAAAAGCACAATGGTTTGGCAAGGTTTCAAAGTCCAGGCTTTTCTGGCTGGACAGCAAAATGTCACACATCTCCAAGCGTACAGAATATCCCTTCATGGAAATGACTTAGATCTTCCCTAAGGGACCATAGCCTCCTCTCTTGTCCAAATTTGTCTGTGCCTGTGAATGTCAAAAATCAAACAATAACTACAGAATTTTAAAAAAAACAGAAAGCAAGATGGAACTGAAATAGTTTACAGTCAGACTGGAAGCTCTTTTTGATTTAGCAACACCTTGTGGTCCACCCACCCTCCTAGAAAACTTACCTTCCATGACCAGACATTGACAATCATGTCATGCTGGTACCCCACTGAAACAATGTATTTGGAGCTGGGGGAGAAGGCCACACAGGCCACGCCGTACTTGTGCTCTTGCAGCTCCGCCACCTGGGTCCGCTCAGCCACGTCCCACACCCGAACTGCCGGCATGTGTCCGCTCTGGAAGGGACAAGGACAGGCACAGAACAGGAGGTGTAACCCCAAAATCAGTTCTGACAGATGTGAGCATGTAAATGTGCGAGCCTGGAAAAAGATGTCTAGATGGTGCACTCACAATAGGTTTAGTGGTTCTTTTGATTCTTTAAAGCTCAGGTTGAGACCAACAACCTAAGGAGTATATGCATTTCAACAGCTGTGCAAATTAATATCTCCTCCCCTGCTTTAAACCTCTTCTTATGCTACTCACAAATGCTAGTCTCTGCTCTAGCCAGGGACTAGAACAATACTTTTGATGCACATCCCTGGTCTTTGTAATAGGAATTTACAGCCTGTGAAAAGGATTACAATAGATTGTTATCCTAAGATTGAGTGAACGAAATGCCCTCACGTCCTCTGCTCCTAACACAACATAGACATCTGAGATATCGAGCCAGGTCATGCCATACAAAAACATGACATGGCTGTTGTGGGAACTCTCACACACCATCTGAGGGAAGCTCTGAGGGACTGGCACCATCATTTCTGTCACAAGGTAACACACAGATGCATTCTGCCTGAAAGACTGCGGGCAGGGAAATGTCAGAGAAAAAGACACGGCAGGAAGAGAGCCTTTCATTTAATGTTTGCTCTCCAGAGAATCAGAAATGCCAATTCAGCACTTTCTGCCAGACAAATCTATTCTTTTGTTTAATTGTTTGTTATTAAGCCAAATTAAAACAAGGCACACAAGATGAGCTGAAACACTGGCCAAAAAATGTGCTTGATGGGCAAATCTCACTCAAGTAACTGCTCATGATTTCACATTGAAGTCTGTCAAAACAGTAGCTTGTAAGATAACATATCCATGGCAACATGGCAGAATGGTATCTTTTTGATTGGTTTTAAGCTAGTCATTTGATTGAGTGGGAGAGACAAGTCTCATCACAAGTAAAAGTCAAAGCTTTAAAAGCTTAAAACTGTGCATGTTTTAATTGCCTTGTTCAAAAGCTCTGCTAAGCAACTGCTTGTGGCCTGGAAAAATGCCATGGTCAGATTTAACTGCAGTTGGTACAGTCCTCCCTCTGCAACGCAGAGCTCAGGTCTCAGGGTGGCTGGCAAGATGTTACAATGAGCTGAATCAGCTGCTCTTCAAAACAACTGCTATACTTAAACACATACATACACATAAATATTTCCCAGTAACTTGGCATACACCCCAGGACCTTCAAAAACTGAATTTGCATTTCATCTTTTAAGAAATGCTCACCAAAAGGCAGCTGTGACCCCCATGGACAAGGACTCTACACCTCCACGGGGAGAAATTAAAAAAAAAATAATTAAGAAGAGGAAGAAAAAAGTTTTCTTATGATTTTGACATGTGTAAAAGACATTTAATATGTATGGCAGCCAAGGATTAACCTCCATGCTCTCCTCCCTGGAAAGCCAGCCATGCAGAAAACTAAGGTGTTATTAGGCAGAATTAGCATAATGCAGCTACAAGGGAGCTTGACAGAGTAAACTCAGAAAGCATTTCCCTGTGGGACAGGGGTTGAACTAAGACACGACTGCTGACACCAGCAGGGGACACTGCTACACTAAGCAATAATTCAAATGTCAGACACGTGGGATGATACTGAAAAAAAATAAATAGTTTTACAACAGGGCAAGAGGAGATGTGTTTCGCAGCAAGGGGAAAAAAAAAAAACAAAAAACCAACACAAAACCCCCCCCAAAAAAGCCCACAACAACAAGAATAACAACAAAACCCCTACAAAGTTCAAGTATAACTGCAACAGCTTTTTTTAAAAAATAATTTTAATTTTCCATTTACCCCAGTGAATTTTCTAACAGAAAAGTTTATTAGTAAGAAAAGCTCCCACTTCATTTTTTACCATTTTTCTTACCCCACATGAAAAGCATCGAGTACCAGAAATTTAAAAAAAAAAAAGGAAAATAAAAGAAGGCACCAGAATCATTCAGAACTGAACACTGTGAGCTATAAAACCTTATGTTTTCATTAAAAAGCTAATGAAAACATCTAATGATGGAAAATTTATGCTAACTTTTTCTGTGTCGTGGTAGCCTCCATCCAAAAAACCCACTATTTTTTCTGATCCATGCAGGATCCAGGCCCAGATTTGGAGGCACCTGGTGACATGACAGCTGCCATCACAGTGATCACACTAGGGACCTCTGAAGTGAACAGTCTCCACCTTGACAGCTCCAACACAGGACAGTGACACACTTCTCCTCCCTGTGGCTGAAGCTCAGGAGGAGACCTGTCTCACAAATGTTCCCTCCCCATCTCTTACAGAGGCACAGGGACTAGTGGTAAACTGCCATTAATCACACACAAGAGCAAACCGAGCCCAGCCATACAGAGGTCAGCATTTCTGTGGATTTTTAACATCCAGCAATTCCAGCCTCATGACACAGCTCATGTCTTGAGCTTCTAATGCAGAACAGACACACAGTGTACTCATCCTTATTCTCCCCTTTGGGCATGTTGGGAAAGAGGAAGCAATTGTTGCCCCCAGCCAAACAAACAATGCCAAACCACAGGCACCAGCATCTTCTGTGACTATTCCTAAAATTCCATTCCACATGCACTTTTCATTTTTCCTGCAACACTGTTTCAGGCTTCAGATACTTCCTGAAATCCTAAAGGGACAATGTTAAGCTCAGGACCATCCAAGTACTCTTCATTGATGCTAGAGAGAACAAGAGCTGTGTGTCCTTTTGCTTATTTTCACTCTACCTTCAGCCCACAGATGCCAACCCAGAAGACCCATCCCTCAAGCTGATGTGTTGAAAAACTCCCAGGGGAAGCACCCAGTGCTCAGCAGGTCCACTGAACAGTGAGGCAACACTGAAACTCACTTGTCTGTGTGAAAACAGCCTGTTTCTTCTAAGCCCCTCTGCCCTGCTTCAAAATGCGATTGACAAGGTGCACCCTCTCTCCTCTCACACTTACCTCTCCTGTAACCAAATATTTTCCATCTGGAGAGAAAGCAAGTGCTGTAATTGTTTTCCTAAAACAGAGAAAATAACACTGAGAAACATTTCCAACATGTGACTTCATTTCAATACATCATGACTGGGGAGTAGGTTGGGACGGACTGCAAAGATGCTGAAGTCACCCATAATAGCCTGACATAATGGCTTTGCTTTGCCATGGGGGGGTTCCTTGCTGCCCAAGTCTCAAACAGCAGCCTACAGTAGCAGAAAAGCTCTGAAAGTTGAGGTTTATCACTGCACCTTTATTCCAGGTGCAAGACCATGTCACACTGCTGGCGTCAATAATGAGGTCATCATTTAAGTGGAGAAAAAAAATAGTCAGATACCACGGAGCTGTAGTAAGATCCCCTCCATGGCATGACCATTAGCAGATTCTCTTGGGATCACAATGTTTATGAGGTGGTACTTTGTCAGCAACAGCACCTCATGTGAGGAGGTGCTGGAGTCAAAGCAGCAGGCAGCCTGTCCCCAAGGCAACTCTAACCGAGGGGATTTAGCCTGGAGCAACAGCAGCTCCTGCGTTTCAGTCAAGCCATAGAAGTCTTGAAGTCACCTCACAGAAATCAAGTCCAGCTTAAAGATTTACCTACCTGGAGCTGTTTAGAATATGGTGTTGCTTATTTTTTCTAGGGTTGAACAGCACAACAACACACCTAGATGGAGGAAACAGAAAAACAAAGAGATTATATCACCACATGCATAAAGATAACCTAAGAGCTGGCCTGACTGGAAAAGCAAAAAAAAAGCAGCAAAAGTAGCCCCAAAAAGCTGTTCTATCCCCTAATCTCAGACTGAGCTGAGGTTGACTAGAAAACACAAAGCAAAAGAACAGCCCAAAGGGAAATCATAAATCTCCCCCATGTTGAGGAATACCATTTGATAGTACCATAAAAAATTACCTTCCCACCCTCCAGGAGCCCTGAGTCTGATTGTTCAAACTGGACAGCAAGGTTGACCATGAAAGCTTGTGCAAAGCCCGAATGGATTATGGCCCTGCCATAAAAGTGATCCTGTGTTCTGGGCACCAAACCACTGTGCCTGGTGTAAGAGTTAGAAGGTAGAGAAGAAGGAAAGAGGGGATCTTTTGGAAAAGATTTCTGGGAGGATGAAGGGGAATTAAAGGCACTAAATTTCTGTGCCTGACCTTAACAATAGCCAGGACAGAAACCACCGAGTATAGCACAAGAAGTGACTGGCAGGTTGAGAAGTGAGACATACAGTGCCAAAAAACTATTGATCTTAGAAGTCTATCTGCATAAACAACTTGCTCAGGGACCTTGCAGATATCTCTCAGTAAGATGAACTGCAAAAATAAGCAATACTAAGCTCGTAGCAAGCAATATAATCACCTCCACTGGGAGCAAAACACCTCTGTTGCTGACTGGGGGGGGAAGAAAGGAGAAAAGACCCCATCTCCCTCCACTCTTGCCCACAGCACATTGCCTGGTGCCTCAGTCCACCACAGCTAGACTGACAGGAGTCACGGGTACTGCAGCCTTCCCTGCTCCCCACAAACACCCTATACGCCATTTTTAAATCTTCATGTAACAGTATTTGTCTTGTAGCAGAGCACAGTAACAACCAGTAACAGAATATGCTGTTCTGGGAATAAAAAAATAGAGTAACAATTGCTCTGATGACCTTGTGCTGTATTTTTCATTTCACCTCTAAAATAGAAACCGTGGGTTTTGCCTGTCCCTCTACAAGAACACACTGCTGGAGTTTGGAGAGTCCCACCTCCTCCCTCGTTGCAGTGTTGGGAGAGCACTGCAGGGTGTCCCTGCTCCACTGCCAGCAGCCCTCACTGCACTGAGGATTTCACTCATATCACCATCATGCTGGGGTTTGCTTGCAACACATGCCAGGCTACGGATATCAGTCTCTGGGAGAAACATGCAGGACACACAAGAGAAGTAGAGGAGTTGGCCTGGAGTAAAGGAGTAGAGGAGTTGGCCTGAAACAGCCAAGCAGAAAGGCAAAAAGCTGGGGCATCACAGAAATGCACTGCAGAACCTCACCTAAAGACCTCACCAACATTTCAAGACAGTCAGTGCACACCCATGTGCAGGACAAGCTACACCTTGGCACCACACTGCCTAGAACAGGAGCCACATCCTCCCAGACCTCACTCCACACCCCCAGCAGCAGGCAGGGCATAGCTCAGGGTTGACAGGGCCCTGCAATGTCTCTGGCAGCTCCTCCCCCAGCCCTGGCAGCTGACCTTTCCCTTGGTCTGACCAAGCCACACTGCCAGAAGGAGTGTAAATTTTGAAATGGAAAAGAGGGCAGAAAAGACAAGTGACACACCAACACCTTGAGCTGAGAGTCCTTGGCTGAACCTGCCATACTCCATTAACACTGCTAGCTCAAAGCCAGCATCCAAAGCACCAAGAATGCACAGGATATGCCCTCTCCTCCTTTAGACTTGTCTACTCTCCAGCCATGCCATTTCACACACTCCTATCCACTCGTGCCTTACCCTGAAAGCCAACATAATAAAGGCACCAAATTTTCTTGACAGTTAAAAGGCAGATAGCCATGTAGGAGGTGTACAGGTTGGAGATGTAACCTTGTGGGAGAGCAGAGAAAGTGTAGATAAGCAGTTTGTTCAGACCAGGACTGATCCTTTAGCACTTTTTACCTGGGGAACCAAACTGGAGAGTTTCAAGTCAAAGCTATGCTACATATTTCTGAGGGGTTAGTGCAAAGAAGCAGGTGGTTTGTGATCCATTAACAAGTCAGGGAAGGTTAAGCCTTGCAAATCACAAGATATGAAATAGGAAGTTAGCAGATGTGAAAACCTATCTAATCCTGAGCCTCCAGCTAATCAGAAAAGCAAAGCAAAACCCCATGATGTGGAGTTGGATAGGGTTAATGGACCAAAATCCTGCAGAGTTACAACAAGGATGAATTGTGCTTAAAATAACCCTCAAGAAACCAGAAAGAATAAAGGGAAGACATGAAATCTTGGCAAAGACTTTCCTATGCAGCTCTTAAATTTAAGTATCTGTTTTATCTAAGTATCTATAAGTACCTCTGTTTAAGTATCTATCTTATGTAAGGAACTCCACAGAGAAACAGGACTTCAGAGAAGTGAACATAGTTTAAAAAACAGAGGGAAGATACAAAATATAAACCACAGTCTTCAAACCAGGCAAGCAAACAAACCACTTCCTAGAATAGTGTAGTGAGCCACAAAGGTCCTGGGCTTTGCAATTATTAACTTACAGGACAGAACTTTTGGCCACTTACAATCATGAATTTCAGCTCAGTGGCACCCCAGAACAGCCTATGTGCTAGAAGGCTTCCTCCCCCCTGTGCAGACCTTGGCCAAATCCAGAGACTACAGGGGAGGCAGGAGCCACGTCCCAGCTCACACACCAAGGCAAATCAACAAACCACTCCGACAGCCACACAGCTTTTAGTGCCAGAGCAGCCATCACAAATGTGGATATTTTAACTTTGTCTTAAGACAACTCTGCTTGATTCACTGAGTTTGACCCATAATTAACAAACACTAACTGGAGGGGTAGGAGGATAAATCACAGTATCTCCTTACTGGTGAGCAAGGACTGATTCATGCCATGAAATAGTAATTTTAACTCATAAGGTTAGTAAAATAAGATGTTTTGATTTGTCAGTTAACAATTAACATAACTTAGTAATTACTTACGACCTTGCCAACAAAGCCATTAAGCCAGGATTAATTAGTCTTCTGAACTTTCTTAAATTTCTGCTTTCTTAAATTAACTGCTACCCAACTGCAATGCTGTCCCATGCTGATTTGTTACCATTCCTCTCCTCTCTGCCACACACAAGGTCAACGAAGACTTCATTCAACTCCAAGGTCACCCTATTCAGCAAAATGGAAAACCACAAACCATCAATCATACAGTGGGGCACAGACCCTGTTCTGGGAGTCATGATCATCCAAGTTTGTAAACTAGCCCCCTCTCAAAATGCTTGGAAAGGTTTCTAGTCCATTCCATCCTGAAGAGTACATTTTCACAACAGACAAAAACTATTTTTAGTTCCTTAATCTCTTCAGAGTGTTAGGAAACAGCCTCAAGCTGCATCAGGAAAGCTTAGATTGGATATTAGGAAATATTTTTTCATGGAAAAGCTTGTCAAGCACTGGAACTGGCTGCCCAAAGAAGTAGTAGAAGTGCCATCCTCAGAGGTATTTAAAAGATGCAGAGATGTGGCACACAGGGGCATGGTTTACTGGTGACTTGGTAGTGTTAGGTTAATGGTCCATGATCTCAGGTTCTTTCACATCCTGACACAGGGTGGCCTCCATTGCCTGCTCAGACACTCACAGCTCAGCTCTGTCCAGCAGAACCTGCAGCAGCTTCCTAAATAAGTTAGTTCAGAGCCCATTAATACTCTGGACATGCTCCGTCTTAGCAAAGGAAATCAGCCTAGCAAAATAAATGGAATGGAGACGCTGAATGATCAGGTTGCTGACCCACCTGCTCCACACTGCCTCCTAGTCCAGTAAGGCTATCAAGCCCAAGAGAGAATCAAAGTATCTACTCCTTTCCATTTATGTTTGCTTTAATCTTACAGTAGTTAAAATAGTAAAAATAACTACCATGGAAAATTAGCTGCATCAAAGAGCATACACCCATCTAACCATCCTCCACCTTTGTCTGCTTCTTTATAAGTCTACATTCAGTATTTTAAGCCAGAGGAATAGGAAAGGATGCATGGTAAGAGAGCACTGATCTTTTTATTCACAGCTTCCAACTGTGCATGTAGACAAAACAAAGTATTTCAAACCCAAAGTTCCACAATGGTCACATCACCTGTTCTGTGCCCTCCACCCCTTTCCCAAACTGAAGCTTTCAAAACAAATTCAAGTGTTCAAGACATCTTTGTCTGAAGAGATATTTTTGAATGCTAGTGCCAACATGCAAACTAAGGCTAGCTCCAGAAACACCTTACATGAGACCTACGGAGTCTGGCACACATTAGCTGTTGAGAACATCAATATTGTTAGCACTCCTGTTAGAGCACAAACCCTAACTCCTCTGCAGCTTGATGATCACAGCCCTTTTTTAATCCACAAGTATATTTTGATTTCCAAGACCTTTATAGAAACTATTTGCTGCTGTATGGATTACTGCTGTACAAACCATGTATCAGCCAGCTGAGATCAAGTGTCCTGTTTGTTTGCATGCTGATTCCTTCAGAGGCTGTTGGCAATGGCACACATATTGAAAGGTGTTATTTCTGGGTCTATGGTGCCACCTCACAACCATTAAGCACACCTTCCTGATGCATACAGCTTTTATAAACAGCTTGGCTGGGCAATCTTTCCCAGTATGCCTCTTTCTTGTGGGACATCCAGGTAACACAAGGGAAAGACAGAATTAGCTCTCACAGCAGTGTTAAAGGCTTTTACTGACAACATGAGCATTGTCCATCAGGGAGCCCATTTGTATCAGCCAACAAGAAAGAGCTCCTTGCAGAGCTTTCCAAATCTCCATGAAGGCACTATCTTATATATTCACAATTGTGCATCATATATGCAGATGAAAAACAGGGAGGGAGGGGGGAGAGGAAAGAAGACGGTAGGCACAGAATGTCACAGTAGTTTCCATTGGCTCCAGCAAAAACAAAAAGACCCACAAAATATAAACATTAAGCAATTTTCCTAGGCTAAATATCCT
Organism: Trochalopteron elliotii; assembly: GCA_024734555.1. Lineage (NCBI taxonomy): Eukaryota > Metazoa > Chordata > Aves > Passeriformes > Leiothrichidae > Trochalopteron > Trochalopteron elliotii. The sequence goes on from JANPWX010000339.1 coordinate 1,169,230, forward strand.
AAGGAGTGGAGAGGAATCAGACATCAGTACCACATTTACATGAAGTATCTGACACACAGTCAGTGGCAGTGGGTCAGTCCATGCAGCTCCTCCCATCTTTACTTCCGACTTTTCTCCTACTGGCTTCACTTCTGCACTTACCAAATCCTGGTTTCTGGGCATTTTACTCTTTTCATTGTCTTCCTGTTTCCCAAAACATCCCTCTATTATCAGCTGCCTTACCCCAGCCATCTCCTTCCTCAGCAAGCTGACAAAAACCAAATTTCTGCAGAAGTCTGTTTCCCCTTTTCCATCCTCTACAGGTTTCCCTTACAAGGGGTTTAGGAAAAGTAAAAGGCTGCAGTAGCATTCCTTTCCAAGCTACCAACCAACTCAGCGTTGCCCTATCTCATGGGACACATGACTGTAGGCAAAGGTCCATGTCAAGTCCTCCTCTCCCAAATGCATGAAGCCTATGCTATAATGAGGATGCTGTACAGAGGAAAGAAAACCCCATTAACACATCAAAACAAACATTAGCTTTCTTTTTCCCCCCCACAATATACTCCTTTCATGCCGCTGCAAGAATAAATGAAAAGAGCAAACAGTCCCATCCCTTCAAAATTGGTCCATTTCTCAAGTTCTGGCTCATACTTTGCTCTCTTCCCCACACCCAAAGCTATTCAAATGAGAGTGCAGTAGCTTCCTATGCACTAAATGCATGGGCAAAAAAAAGACTTTGATAAGAACAAAATCTTTTTTACACTGCATTGGTTGCCATGGGAAGCTTGATCAGAGCAAAGCAGTGTCTACAGAAGCTGGTGTTAATTTTCTATGTGGCAATTCTTCCTGCCAAAAAGCTTTAATTCACAGCCAGTACTGGGAGTGGGTTAACAGTGATGAGAGGATGTGCACACTGACTATGTAACTGAATAGGTATTTTTATGCAAACTGTATTAATTACATGCATGCTGAGAAGAAAGATCTATCTGTTGAGAGGTTAAGAGCTGGGTGTCACTGCCTGAGCAGAGAAGTCTCCAGAGCTCCCTGTACCAATCTGTGATAGAAAGAACTAAAAAGGTGGGAGCCTGAAAGGTGCAGCTAAATTCATGCTTCAGAAACCAATGCAGGCTAATGAAAAGCCACAAATACTGAACAAGAAACCCACTGTGGAAAAGAAAGTCAGTGATGTATTTAGTGTCACTAAACTAATAGTGTATAAATTTCTGATTACCAACCAGGAATACACTTGCTCTATTTAAAAGGCTGCATGGCACCCCAAATCTGCGGGAGTGGGAGCTCAAACACATCACACAATAGGCTCTGCTCCAAAAATCACAGGAAGAACTGTGACACACTAAAGTCCAATTTCTTGCCTCCAATAGCCCAGTCCTAGGGAAGAACAGGGCATATTTTAAAATACTTGTCCAGACTCTTTTCTCAGCCTCCAGAAATTTGACTTTCAGAGATATCTTAAAAGTGTGCACCCACACCAAGAGAGGAGAGAGCAGCAGAGGAAATTGCAGCAGAGCTGAACTGACAAGGATTTATAGGGATAATCCCCAAACAGACAAGGGCAGCCTCTATTCTCACCACCATTCCAGCCTACTGAATTCACCTTGTTCATTACACTAACTGAGCCTCAAAGCTGAAGGCCCTGCAAAATCTTCACCAATACCTATGTGATCTGATGACATCCAGAAAAACAGGCAACTTTCTCTCCCTGTCATCTGGCAGGGATGTTGGGGATGCAGGGATGCATCCTCATGATCTGCTGCCAATGTGGCTTGTGCCTGTCTACCTGAACAGGCCCTGCTGCAGATGAGGGGACAGGGCTGAGTGCCCAGAAAGCTTCTCCTCAGTTCCTGCCCTGCACAGGGAGGGCCAACATGAGCTCCTGCCATGCACAGCCAACAGCTTCCACTGGCTGCTCTCAGCAGCCCCTTTACACCTGCCAGACTACATCTTTAAAACAACCAGCTGTGTCTCTAACCTCAAGCTACAGATGGCAGAGAACGGATGCACAGATCTGAAACAGCACCCAAAATGCTTTAAAAATACTTAAAAAAAACCTCAACACATGAACAGATAAAAATATCCAATAACGAGCAGAGATTGTGATTGTGACATTGATCAACCCCGGTCTCTTTTCTTGCATCCACAAGGCACCACTGAAGTTTCAGCTTTACCAGGACCACAGATGAGAAACTGCAGAAGTTTTCCTTCCTGCCTCCTCCTAGAGTGAAGGTGCTGCCTGTCCACACAGGCTGGCTACAGTGATTTCTAGCAGGTCCAGCTGATCTCACTGTAACATATCCTCACCCCCCTGCAACTATTGCATGTGGAAAATCCTTAACCTACCATTGGAGGTTTTCATGCTATTTCAAGGTCTATTTTTAAGGAGGCAGAGCAGAAGAGGAGGAGGAGGATTTTTAAAATTGGCAACCCTTCTGGCACTGGGCAAATATAAGGCAGAGTGATGACTCAGGAAAACACTTTGCACGAAATGGATGCAGAGAGGAAAGACAGCCTGGGTCCCATCTCCCACTGGATAAGTTGTACACAACTCCAGAGGAGCCACACTGGAGCCAGAGACATGGCAGAACTGCCCTCGGGAAAGTGATGGCTTTTTACAGAGCTGCACAATAAGGAGGCACCTCTTCTGGGAGGCAAAGAGCTAAGCCAGACATAGATTGTGAAAGACTTGGGCAAGAAGTGCATGTAGGGAAAGCAGAGGGGAAAAAAGGCCTCAGAGGAAACCCATGAAATTTAAACCAGCTTACTAACTGGGAATCATTACAGTGCAAGGAAGATGAAAATGTTTCCAGTTAATTGCTATGGCTCATGGCTACCTAGTCACCAGTGATTCAGCAGGAACTTCACCTTCAAAACAATCCTGTTCCCTTCAACACGTCAAAGCCAGGAGAGGGGGAAAAAAACCTCATGAATAAGAAACCAGGAATAAAACCCTGCCCTAGCAGAATCAGGGACAGACCATCTCTGCTGCATTGCAGAATATTCCACCTGTTCTCCAGCCTGCAGCAAAGGTAGGTAGAAAAATGAAGCCATGCAAAGTAGCAACTGTTCTTACACAGACTAAAATGTCTGTCAGTCTGCACATCTGACAAGCTTCAAAAGAGACAGGGCACTGATGACAAATGCCTGTACAGACACACACACACACACACACATATATATGTAGGTATATACACAGACACATCCATACATATGGCTTACGGCTGACTATAACATTTACAGGCACATAGAGAGTGCACATTTCTCCCTCCCTCTCTCCAAAACTACTCACTTCCCTAGGGCAGAGAAGCAATGCCAGCAATACACCTACATGAAGGATCAAATCAACTGGGCTAGGAGTTGCAGAGCTGCATTTTATTTCAGCACTCTTGGCAAACACCCACGGAATACCGCAGATGAGCAGCAGCCCCAGGGGTTAGAGCAATGGGCAACTGATGATAGGTAGACTGGAGGAACAAAAGGATCACTGAGATAGTTAATGACCAGAAAATGTGCTGATCAGACAGACAAGAAAGACTGAGAAGCCTAGGGAATGGAGCACTGGGTAGCATCTGGCTGGTTCCAGGTGTGACCAAGAGAAAACCTGAAGAGTTTCGCATGCAAGACAGAGAAGGCAAATTTTTCCAGGATGAACACTACAGAATCACAGCATACCATGTTAATTTTGGGAAAGGACCTGTTTCCATATGCTGAGCTCTCCCAAAGTTACAGCTGCCCCAGGCACGTCAACAAGGAGAAAAGAACAACTATTTGTCCTGACAGACCTGCCAAGGCACCTGCTTTGGGGATCTCTTGCTCCCCAGTTGTGCTCCACCCCTCCACAGGTTCTCAAGATCCAGTCCCTCTTCAATCAGTATCTGGCTGACAGCCCCAGATTTGCCATTTTCAGCAACAGTCCACAAGTTTTTTCCTGAGTCTCAAAGGCCTTGGGCTTCCTGGGTTTGCATGTTCTGAACTTTTCTTGACCTGCTTGTAGCTCTGTTTTACTTGGTTGAGCTGTGACAGCAATTTCTCTAGCTGACCAGGTGTCTATAGATGATTTATTTTACTTCTGTTTATCTTTTGTGGAGTACAACCATAGTTTTATATAAACAACGTTGACCAACAGCTATTTTATGTAGTCTGAGATATTTACAACTAATGACTGCATAGTGGAGAAAAATGCAGGCATGGTTTGAGAGCAGAGGCAGAGAGCAGAAGTGGAGAAGCAGGATGCAGTGCAGAGGAGTACAGGAATGGGATGATAAGAGAGGAGGTACATGTTTGCCATTGGAGACCAAACCACTGCAAACAATCCACCCACTCTTCATTAAAAAAAATACAGACCTCAAGCTGAAAAAAACCCAGCTTTTAGCGGTAGCAAATAAAACAAAGAACAAATTATCCAACATGCATTAAAGACACCACATAGAGTGAATTCCAGAAGCATTGTGGAACTGTACAACTGCAAGATGTTCAAGTGTATTAGCAAACATATATAAAATTACCCAGATGAACCCTGGAGTAAGGAAGAATCCAATAAAACCCACATCATACTCTTTCCAGAGAAGGGCTACAAAGCTGAAGATTTACCCACAACAACAGATTTTAAGACCCAGAGGAGCAGCATAAGGGTGAGCATAACACCAGGAAAACCAAACAGAAGCAAAGAAATGTAATACAGTTTTAACTGCATTATCACAATTCTTGAGACATTTTTATATAGAATTACCCTAATGCATTATTAGTCCTTTTTCTGTCATAATTAATGGTAAACTAAAACAATTCTTGAATTAGAGTTTCATTAATTCAGTTATACCAACAATAATTTCCTGCTTTTTATTTATGCATGTACACAGCCCATACATGAGGGGTGTTTCCTCTTTGCCCATGAACAACAAAGCCCAAGGCAAATGCCTCAGAGAAAAGACACACATACAGGGGAAGACAAAGCAATGAGAGACAAGTTCAAGAAAAAGAATTCTAAAAAAATTTAAAAACGGGAAAAGAGCAGTTTAGAGGGAAAGGCAAGAAAAAGATAAAGAAAAGCAAAGTTTACAATAAAATTACTGCAGAATAATCAAATCTGCCATCAAGTGCTGAGCAAATTCAGCTTTCAAGCCCAATGGTATAACAAGATGGGAGCTCTCTGAAGGTATCCTCCTGGGATCAAGCAGCTCCTTGCAGAGATTTGCAGACCCAGCTGGGATTACACAGAGAAATCTGGCTCTACTCGGCAGGTTTGCACCAACTCCTCTGCAAGAGCAGTTAACATCATGCCATGAAGCCTCAAAAGCTGAATGGGTCTTCTTTTAAAACCAAGTCCCAAAGGAAAAATACATCCTGCTTTCAAGCAATTGGCCAACACCTCTGTTTTCAGCAGCATGCACAGCCAGAGTATTCCCTCATTGTGCCTAAGCAACTCAAGAGCAGGAAGATCCATACATCAAATTAATCATCGGGGGCAGACCAACATGACAGCTCGTGGCTGATGCCTCAGGGTTTTAACTGTTTTACCATGAGCACAAAGTGTATCAATATTAAAATGGCATCATTCAAAGGAGCAAAACAAAAAAAGCAATGAAATTTAACCCTGTCTGCCAGCCCCTTCCCCACCATCATCTCTCTGCATGATCACACGTGGGGTAAGGTAATGGGCAGACCCCTCCAGGGTCCATTGACCCATTATTGATCTCTCCTGCATTCCAGAGCAGGCAGCAAAAGCCCTCACTGCGGCAAAGAAACTGGAGCAGCTTTTCCCCTTGAATGCCTCAGTAAGCATAATCCAGGCCATATCTCTGCAAGAGTGTCAAACAACAACAACAACAAAAAAAACCCCAACCAAACAAACAAAAACCCACCACAACAAACAAAAAAACCCCACACCAAACACACACATACAGAAAAAAAATGCTTCTTGGAAAGCATGAAGTTAAAGAATCACTTGCTCAAACAGCCAGTTGTTTTCCACTCCTCTAGACACGGGCAAAGCTCACAGTTGCCTTGGGCAGCAGCCTGCCAGATCCACAAAAAGGCACTAAAGCCTCCTGCCAGCCTTGCCTACTCAGCACCCTACAAGGTCAGGCTGGCAGATGCTGAAAGAAGGGGCGGGGGTGGGGGAGGGCTGCTTCTCCCCACAACTGTCCACACCACAAAGCACAGGAAGCCTGCTGCAGCTCCCAGGCCCAAACATCCACAGCTCATGCCAGCTCCCTCTCCCAGCCTTGCCACTTCTCACAGAAGGAGCAGCTCAGACAATGCCAGATTGGCAAAGTTCAATTCTGCCCACGTTATCTTTTTAGAAGCCTTGTGACAGCTCTGCCTTTAACAAAAGATGAACATTTACTTCTGCTTTACCTCCATCTCAGCATAATACATGGCATTTTAAATGTACTGAAATTTTTCTTCAGAGGAGTTAATGAGCATCAGTTGTCAGGAGATCTGAAAAGACAGCTTTCCTGGAAGGAGAAGCAATCATGATAAAACTCAGTTTTGCTTTCTTGTACATCTACATCTCCTGTCACAGAGAAATGCTGTCAGGTTAGAGTCCAAGACTAAGAGTACTTCCTAAAAAGTACTAGGTCAGCATTGCAAAAGCATAACAACTGACCCCAAAGGCAAGAAATTGGCTGGTATCAGCTCTGTCAGTCCTTGGCTGCTGGCTGGAAGAACCAGGTTCAGGTAGACAACAGGCCAATGTGTACATGCATTGCAGGGCACATCTTCCAGTGCAGCAGAGAGGGAGCCAAGTCCTACATCTGGTTCCTAAGCAATAGTCAGGGCATGCTTACAATAAACAAAATACACCATTTCTTGGCACTTCTTAGCTATCCTAACACGATGCTCTTTCTCCTTTAACTCATTGCCTTCTGACACTGAGTGAAACCCAAGACCATCTACAATGCCAGATCTTCCAGAAAGAGGAAAAGGAGTGACTCCCTGTTGTTCACACCTGGTGATGGGATATGTCCTTTGGACTGTATGTACTTCTTTTAAGTTAAACTCTGTGATTTGTGTCAAGGTTGCCAGGAGACACAGTGCCTGTTTTGAGATTCTTAGAGAGGGTGGAGCTCAGCTGAGGCGGCTGGTATCTCATTTTCATCCCAGACTTTGCTATTCAGCCCCCACTCCTCCCCCTTGCTCTTATGCAAGCCCAGGACTTGGCTCACAGGCCAGTGGTGTTGCTGCACCAAGGCATTGGTTGCTAGGAGGTGTAACTGGAGAGATCCAGAGCAGGTAGAGCAGAGAGCAGGCTGCTATCTGCAGGTACATGGGCTTTTGGGCACCCGTGCTCTCTGCTGTCCCCCTCCTTTCTCAGCTAATGGGCAAACCCCAGCAGGCTGCAGAGCTGCAAGCTGAGAAAAGGCCTACATGTTCCAAAATAGCTGAGGTACTGAGAGCTTTGCAACACTCCTCTTCCCTATTCCACTAGCATGCAATAGCTTTCCAAACCTGTCAAAGCTTCTCACTTGCAGAGCTCTACCTGAGTGTTTAGCTGTTTTAAATAAAGTAGTCATGCCTATTTTCTTGCTTCCATTTCTTTGCACATAAACTGCAAGTTTACGACCCTCACCACGGGACTCCTTCTCTGGCCTCCTCCTCTCCACCTTTTTTTCTTTAAAATAGCAACTTCCCTTTAGTTCACATGCTGGTTAATGAGATCAAAGCACAAAGTAACAAACGAGTCATCTACATGGGATTATTACCAGCTTGCCTCCCAATTTAAAAATCCAATTGACACATTCAAGGATTGAGGAAAGCCAGGGTTTCTCTTAAGGCACGTTAAAATCATATATGACCAATACAGTCATTAAAACAGCAACTGCTGTAGCTATTGTGACAGGCATGATGGCACTTTCCTTTTGAGGGAACTGGAATATTTGCCCTGGAACTAGCATGGCAGCAGTAAGAAGCATGTACTGTGTTGTTTTCCTTAGTATGGTTTGTCAGGCAGCCCAAACAGCAACAAACTTGCAGGACTCCTCCAAAAAGCCCTGCCTTTCCCTCTTCACAGCCTTGGGAATCCAACACAAGGAAATTTCAAGGGCTGTTAAGTGCTTTTGCTGTGACAAGAAATTTCATTGCAGCCTTGCCAAGGTAAAAGTATTCCCATTTCCCTGTTCTCACTTTCTTCACCACTAACATTTTTGGCAACAGCAAGCATCCACACTAACATCAATGTTCTTGAGGACTCAGCTAATACTTTTGCCCCCCACAAGAAACATTGCACAGGCAGTGCCTGGATCTGCCACACCAGTTGTGTGAGACAGTGTGGGACAGAAGCTACCTAGCTACTTGCCCTACCCACAGTACCCAACTTCATTTACAGCTTACTCACACCACTGCAGCATCACATACGGAACAAAACCCCTCCCCAAGATTTTCCATCACTGGTGGGAAGAGCACATGCACGCTGCCTACACAGACAGTGCAAGCAAGGAGCCTTCTCTGGCCCATAATAAGGGTCCTGCAATTCATTCTTAGACTAAAAACCATCCCCAACTTCACCATCAGTTAAGCTCAAAAGTTACTTGTAGTTAACACAATTGTCTGTCATACTTCAGTACTGAAAGGTCAGAGTCCAAAGATAATTAGTAAGAATTTGCATGTAAAAACATTCTGATGGTCAAAAAAAAAAAGGGGGGGGTTGGGGGGAAATGTAAAATACACCACTGAAGAGATGTTTACACAAACCCCACCCCACTTCCTTCCACAAACCATTCTGAGAGCATTTCTTTCCACCACTGCCCCATTTTGTTCTCCTCTCTCTCTGAGAACCAGCACATGAAACAGGTGAAAACAAGGATACAGAAGGAGTGGAGCCAGAAGCATCTGGTGTTTTTTGCCATAATCATGTCCTTACTTCCTCTGTGTACACGAACCACAACATCAGCTGAGCTCATGTCCCATTTGTGGAACCAGCTGTGGGACTTTGAGCAGGAGCATCACACTGCAGAGGCTCTGAAAGGCAGCACAGAGTGTCTTTGTGGGCTTTACCACCTGGAGGGAAGGTTAGTGTGTGGTCTTGGGAGAAGAGTGTCCAAACTAGCACAGATAAGGATTGGTGTACAACACAGCATCTTTCACATTATCCCTTTTTTTTTTTTTCTTTTTAATATAATCACTATTTAATGCCCAACTCCTATTATCTTTAAGGGAGAAAATAGAAAACTGTTACTTTTAGTTTTAGGAAAAGGTGCAAGCTGAGAGAAACAAAGTGATTTTCTCTACCATCCAGTCCCATGAGAGATGAAAAATAAAAAGAAAAGAAGTCTGTTCCCCATGTCCTACAATATAATGGTTCTTCCCTATTGCTGGCTTTTTTCAGAAAAGTCTCCCTGTCCTTTGGAAAAATCATCAGTATCATCCCAAATATAGAGCAACATAAAGAATACAGAACAACACACTTCTGATGAGACCCCACCTGATGTACTGCATCCAGGTGTGGAAACCCAGGACAGGAAAGACATGGACCTGTTAGAGCAGGTCCAGAGAAGAACCACAAAAATGACCAGAGGACTGGAACACCTCTCCTGTGAGGACAGGCTGAGAACTGAGCCTGGAGAAGAAAAGGCTCCAGGAGACCTTACTGTGGCTTCTCAATACTTAACAGCAGCTTACAAGAAAGATGGGGACAAACTTTTTAGTAGGGCCTGTTGTAGTAGGAAATAGGGGGAATGGCTTTGAGCTAAAAGAGAATAGATTCAAATTACTTTTTTTTTTACAAAAAAAGTAAAGTGGTGAAGCACTGGAACAGGTTGTCCAGAGGAGTAATAGATTAGCAAGCTGGTTTAGTTGAAGATGCCCCTGTTCACTGCAGAGTGGGTAGACTAGATGGCCTCTAAAGGTCCCTTTTCAAACCAAATTCTACAATTCTATCACTTTCCTCATCCCAATCCTACAAATTTGAAGGCAAAAATGGGAAGGAAGAATAGAGTTACCAGCTCACCTCTGAACTGAACTCAGTTTTCTGCTCTATTCAAAGCAGGGTTCCCACATCCTAAGGAGATCCTCAGGCTGCTGTTTCTGGGGAAAGGCATCTGCCTCCTCTCATATATTCCCTTTCTCTACAGATTTCATGTGAACAAACTTGTGAAATACATCCCAAAATGTTTCATTTGAGTTGGACCATTCCCTTGAAAAATTCTCAATTCAATCTAGATATCAAAAACCATCTGGCAGTCTTAACAAGTCAAGGCTTCTTGTGGCTTTTGGGGGTTTGGTTGGGGTTGGTTGAGGTTTTCTGGCTTGTGTTGTTTTGTTTTTGTAAACAGCAGCAAACTTTTACCAAGGGCCACCAGACTTCAACTTCGATTCAGGCCTGAGTGCAGAGAGTGGGTACTGCCTGCCACAGGTCCTGGCAGTGGAAGGGGAGTCACAGATTGTGCTTCTTCTGAGACAGGAGGTTCTGCAGCCAGACGGGGATGCAGCAACGTGCTCCTACACTGAGCTCAGCTGCAAAGCCCAGCCTTTTCCAGGTGCCTGACAGAAAGGAGGCATTACAAGGAGGAGCATAGGCTGATCCCAGATAGAGTGGGATACACAAAGAAATTCTGGGGAGAAAGGGCTCATATCACACGGTTTCTCCTGAAAGACAGGGAATAAACAGATATATTGGTACCTGGAGGCTTGAAGGAGGATGCCATATCAGACCTATTGCTGATGCCAGATCCTCAAATAGAAACTGTAGGATAAAGCATCACATTACATCTCTATTTGTCCCAAGATGTACCAGCTGGCTGCAGAACAGTGACCCACCCCCTTGTAACCTGAAGGCTGGATTAGCATATGGCACTCAGAGGCTCTATGTACAGGAGCTTGTCTCAAAGGGACCTGGCAACACCAAAACATCAGCACTGCCCTGACTCGCCTTTCAATACCAAGAGTGACACAACATAGAAGTCACACAAGGTCTGAAGCCAAGCACTCCACAAGATTCCCACTGTCCATTACAAGAGCTACTCCACAGCTGGCAAAGATGGCATTAGCCAACTCCCCATCCAGCAGCTGAGCTCTCAGACTCAGGGGCTCAGCTCTCAACAACTCCCTCCAGCTGTCTCACAGCACCCCGGTGCTGCAGTCTTCAGTGTATGCTGCAGTACTTTTGGCAGACTCAACACAGTCTCCCTCTGGTTTAGTAAGAAGCTTTTCTACCCAGCTATTTTGAGGTTTTGTCCTATTTTTCTCCCTTTTCTACTGGGCAACAGGTTTGCTGCAAGTCTGAACCTTTGCAGTTACCTCATTATTTAAGACTACCAAATGTTATGTCCTGTGCTGGTTGTCAAAGGTAAAGAATTTCAATTAATTAGACAAGAACTCAAAAGCAGCCACACACACACATACACACTAGGGGACTGGCTGATGAAAATTGCCTGGAAGTCAATTTAGCAGGCTTGACTCCAATCCTGGTAAAGACTTAAACCAGGGGAGTTTGCCTACAGCTCCAGGTGATTGCTAGTACTGCCTCGTTTGCTTATTCCTCTTCTGCAAAACCAAGCAATACACAACTGGTCAGCAAACAATTCTAATAAAACTGCACCTAAAAAGTAGAGACATGGATTCAATGTGAAAGAGTCTCCAGTACACACAAAAAGGGAGACCAAGAAAAAAAACAATGTAGAAATTCCTGTCTAGATGTTATGGACATGTGGAAACAGCTCACACAAGAAAGACTGCTCTTACTCCAGCAGGCAGGACCTTTTCTGTTTGAAGTGCAATGATGGAGATTGAGAACTGGATCCAGCTGCTATCTAGACTTGAAGAGGGCAATTACTCCAGACTGCATGACTGTTACTTATTGTTATAAATGATTATCAGTCAATCTGATATCAAAGATTTTATTTTTGCCATTTCCAAATCAATCTGAGTCAGCCACAATCAAAGTATACAACATCGATCAAATGCTGGGTGAACAGGGGTACAGCATCAAGGGTGCTTTCCCCACCTGTCCACAAATGCTGAGTTTGAGTCTAGTTTTTATACAGTTTTTTCTGCCCAGCAGCAAGTCCATTGTGTGTCCCTGTCTAGTCTACATATTCATGTGTTTCTTTTCTTCATGGATGAATTTTGAACGGATTTCTCAGCAATGTGCATGTTCTGAAAGGGGTTTTTTGGAACTGGGCATTGGAATGGTGATTGGCTCCATCTTCAGGGTCCTCCATCGAGATTGGCATCAGACGCTGATCGTCCCAGGTGCACAGAGTCCATCTTGATAGATGAGCCATCTCCTGTTTGGCCTCCTCCCTTCAGTTGTAAATTCTGGTTTCACCCTGCTGTCTTACAGGTGCAAAGTAAGTCTCGATATTTGGAGACGCGTTTGCAACTTACGGGAACCAGAACTTACAAGGCAGTTTCAAGGTTATAAAGTACAATAAATTTAATACACAAGTTTATTCACTACATCTATCACAGTCCCAATATTTTAATACACGAATTTATTTACTACATTTATTATACTTACGAATGTCATGGATCAACTGCAAGAGGGCAGAGGAGAGGCCATAACCCCCTTAAACCCACCTCTGCAAATTAAAATATCAGTTACAATTACTTGGCCTGAGAATAAAGCACTGTTGCAAAGGATATCTCCATTCTTTTGTCCCAAGTGCAGACTTCACTCTCTTGCGAGAAACTAAGACTGCATCAGCCTTCCTCAGCCCACCCTTCTTCTCTACAGCTACTTCTTCAGCTACACCCTCCCCTCCTCCTAATCTACATTAATAGAGGCAAGCAGTGAAAGGTTTTAGCCCTCAGGTCTTCATGCCTCAGTGCAGATACATTTCTTTCTGTCCAGTGGGTATTTAAGACAAGGAGATTTGAGACACAAAGCATCCCTGCTTCTTTCTGAGAAACCTGCTACTGCTGGGGAAGGAAAGGGAAGGAAGGGTTTGGCTACTTTTTATCATCTTTTTGGACACATCTTTTTGAAACCTAGTGTTGTTCACTTTTGACAGGGAAAATTTTGTTTGGTTTGGTTGTAATGGCCCAGCTCAAACCATTTTGCAGTACAGATTCTAATTATGTTTAACGATCTCACTTAAGGGGATTTTCTCATCTTCATCTCTGAGCCCATCACCACAATTGTGCCAGCTGGAAAATCTCCCCAGATGGCACATTAAGCACAGTAGCTTCACAGAAGAAATGTATTAACACTCCGGATTCCTGGGAGATGAGGAGGGGAAGGAGGTCTAACTATTGAAAGGCAACTGTCCTATTTCAAAGAGGACAAAGCAAGCTGCCTCTGATGTGATCAAAGATGTTGAAATTTGCTTTGAACCATGCACAAGAACTTTTCTTCATTTTATGGTAGGTTTCTACATCTTTACAACACCACAGGATTCTCCTTTACAAAAGAACATAAAAAGAAAGCACAGAACTTCTCCTTCAGAGCTCTGGGTAAGTAAACTTGAAGGAGGCAGCACCAGAAGTGGATTTATCTACTGGCAACCCAGCAGCTCAAGTATTTCAAAATCCCTGTACCAATTCAGGCTGCATTTAGGATACAGCCCAATAGCATTAGTGTTTATGCAAAGTTAAAATTAGTGAAGAAGTGTACCTGCACAGAGCAGTAGAGCTTTGCTCAAACTGCACACGTACCATGTACTGGCTCTATAAAGAAGTGGATTCCTTCTGTGCACCTAGAGTTTTCTAAAGGCAACTACCAGTGACAACCATGCAATGAGATCAATTAGTTAATAAAAGAGGCACTGAAATAAGGCAGGTATACTTGTTATCTTACAAATTAGGATTTCATTGTCCATACCATTACTAATTCTAACCTGGCCAAAATGGTCATAAGTCTTGGAAAGATCCCAGTTCAGAACAGCATTTTGCACCATTCAGCATCAGTCACCTGTTAGATTTGCCTCTCACAGTTTGTTACTGTACCTCACTGACCAAAACCTTCCACTTTAAGGAAGAAAGAAGGAGCAAGGCAACGTCATACCTGCTCAAGTTACACAATGTTTATCCTAAATGCTATTCTTCCATTGTGGGTTATATACAGCTTAAGGTAAAGAGAAATTGTTCTAAGCTGATAATTTATTGCCTTGTGCAGTAATCTATCTATATAATGATGGAAAATTATGACTAAAACTTTCCAAGAGACTCCATATGTGGATGGGCTGGAAACCACTCAGCATTACAGCCTATCTACCAGAACTGGAAAAAGGTATTTGAAAGCAAACCAACAATCACTTCTGGAAAAGAAAAATCTTCATTCTTTCAGCTTCCAGAGGGATATACCACTCAGCTATATGAGACAGAGTGTTGAGCAGGCTAATAGATGGATTAAAACCAATTCACTCATTTCCCATTCATCCCCTTCCTCCCTTTCCTGTGATAGAGACCATCATCACTGCCTGTCAGTGCAGGACCTGACAGCCAGGAGAGGTATGACTCAGAAGGGCTGACAGAGTTAGGCAGCTTCCACTCCATACTGTAAATCAGCTGAGGATGAGGGGTGCAACAGGGGAAGACACAGTGAAAAGAGATGAGACTGTGGCTGGATGTAGCTGCAGTGCAGGTCGGCACATGAGAGGCTGCTGCACTGACATGCAGCATGCACAGCACAACTGCAGTAAAATAAAACTTGACCCAGACAACGGTGCAGTTTTCTGATTTGAACACTCATACAATTATTTACTTTAGAATATTACTGATCCTATCTCCAAAACACCAAAACCAAACCAACCAACCAACCAACAACCCCAAGGTAATAAAGCTGAAGAAGAAACAAGTCTAACTCTTTAACCAGATCATGCAGCAAAAAGTAGCAGGACAAAAGACTCACTATCTTCGTTTTAACTTTGATCATCCATCTTCTATTGTCCCTCCCTTCCTACCAACAAATAAGAATGATTCATTCTGAAATGGGACAGAATACAGGGGCATCCAAATCATATGTTCAGCAAATGTACTGTGCACACACACACAGCTAGCCAGGGGCCTGTGTCTGTACTGTCTACAGTAATTTCTGAGAGAAAGCCAGAGAAAGTCATTTTATTATGTCTTAGAATTCTCTATATTAAACCCATATCTGCCTTTAGCAGCAGCTGCTGTACGTAAAGAACAATGCAAGAGCTGAAAGGGGGAAAGAATAAAAGAATATGCAGGTTGAGATTGATCAACTCAGCACATGGGCTATGTATCAAATACCAGTCTTCCCAGCAAGGAACACTAATGTAAAAAAGTCCCTGAAAATCTATCAGAGTGGCTCCAAATTGATGAGCAGAGCTACAGGGATGCTTAAGCTGACCAGAGCATAACAGCAGAGTGTTTAAACGATACTGCACACTTAAGGCACGAACTGCTAAGTTCCTGCTCCTCAGAAGAAAAAGCACAGGCTGCTTTCCTCAAGCAGGCAAGTGCCTCACCTGAACATCAGGTTCCCAACCAGCTATCAGGATAAGCTGAGAGCCAAGAAAACAAGAACAGTAAGAAGTAAAAAATCAATCAGTCACACCAACCTAGAAGGCTTAAAAAAACCCAGTAAACAAAACACCAAAACCAAAACCAGATAAGTTGACTAAAGCTATCTTAGCAGCTGGTCTAGAATTTAAATGACAGACATTTCACACCCCCTTTGTTCCTTTTTTAATGTTAGTCATCCTCAGAGGTTTTTCTTAGTTTTGTTTCTCTTTTTGTTTCTAGGAAACAGAGCCTGAACTAGCTACTGCAAAAAAAAAAAAAAAAATCAAAAGAGAATAAACTGAGAAGAGCAGGGAAAATGCAAAGCAGGAGAATTGAAACAAAAAGTCAGAGCACTGGTCCTACCACAGGAGATAAGAAATTTGGTACATTTCTGTACCCCCCTCACTCCCTTCATAAGAACAACTTTGTTACTCAGTGCAAAACCCAAACAGAAATCCAATTAAGCAACTTTGGGCTTGTTTCACTTGACAATATAAAAACAGGTGAATGCAGACAGCAGGTGCAAGACCTTTGCAGAGGATACAATTTTCTGTCTCGTGTTGTCTTATCTCCCAAGGCAACAGCTTTATAACAAAGTGGTAGCCTGGAATATCTGCAGCATTCAGTGCCTTTAGCCCTTTACCGCTGACATGAAGAAAAGGTCTCCTATAACACAAGCATCCCACAAAAAACACACCAGCTGCTGTCTCACACCACTAGAGAGGGAGCCTCATTAGGGTCAAAGCAGAGAAAGGATAAGATGTGCAAAAGCCATTGAGAAGAAAAGGAAAAAACAATGGAACACTCAGCTCTTTGGCACCACAGTGGAGTTGGAATGAGTTTTGTAGCTTTGGGAATTGCTTCTTTCATCAGTTTAAGAAACTTCCCAGAAGTTTTTAGAAACTCCAGGAAAGAAAAAACTCAGAAAAACAATCACATTTTTTTAAAAAAGTTATTTTAGGCAAACCAGAGACCCAAATTAAGATTATGCTCAAAGAATGCCAAAGCTTCTTATACACAAGTCTTCATTCACACAGTTGCTTGTATACCTGATGTGGATGAAGTCACAATGCCTGGGGCAACTGTTTTGATCTCAACCAAATCAATCTAGGCATGTTGAAAGTGTTCTTAGGAAAATACAGCGTTGTTACGTAAATTCAGCTTTTAGGGGTAGGACTGGAGGAGCAAAGCATCTGCATGTCAGCATTGCAAAACCTCTGTACACGAGCAGTGTACTGGGAAATCACTGGAGTACAGTTGAGGATGACCACGTTGCACAGGTAGGTCATGAAATAACTGTGCATGATCCACACCCAGTCTGCTACATCAGACTCACATAAGTAGTTTGGTGTCCAGTAAATGCATAGTTCTGTCTGAGGAATGGAACCCAGATGGTCACAGTCACTGTCAGAGGGTCTGGTTGGAGCCGTGTCACCAGTGGTGTCCCCCGAGGTTGAGTACTGGGCCCAGTGCTGTTTAACTTGTCCATTAATGACTAGGATGAAGGAGCAGATGCCTCCTCAGCAAGTTCACTGATGACACAAAGCTGGGAGGAGTGGCTGATTCCTGTGCAGCCCTTCAGAAGGGCCTTGACAGGCTGGAGACATGGGCAGGGAAGAACTGTCTGAAATCCAGCAGAGGCAAATGCAGGGTCCTGCACCTGGGGAAGAATAACCCCAGGCACCAGCACAGGCTGGGGGCCAACCTGCTGGAGAGCAGCTCTGCCAGGGGGAACCTGGGGGTTCTGGTGGACTACAAGCTGTCCATGAGGCAGCAGTGCCCCTGTGGCCAAGAAAGCCAATGGGATCCTGGGCTTCATCAGGAACAGCATTGCCAGCAGGTCCAGGAGGTGATCCTGCCCCTCTGCTCAGCCCTGGTGAGGGCACATCTGGAGCTCTGTGTCCACTTCTGTGCTCCTCAGTACAAGAGATAGGGAGATTCTGGAGTGGGTCCAGCAAAGGGCTATGGAGATGATTAAGAGACTGGAGCAACTCTTGTGGGGAAAGGCTGAGGGAGCTGGGCCTGTTCACCTTGAGAAGAGACAGCTGAGAGGGGACCTCTTCAATGTCTGTCAGTGTCTCAAGGGAGGGTGTCAGAGGATGGAGCCAGGCAATAGGACACAAGGCAAAGGGCAGGAACTGATGCACAGGAAGTTCCACCAGAATATGAGGAAAAGCTTCTTTACTGTGCAGGTGACAGTTCAGTTCTTTATTGAACAGGTTGCCCAGAGAGACTGTGGAGTCTCCCTCACTGGAGATATTCAAGAACCATCTGGATGTAATCCCATGCCATGTGCACTAGGATGACCCTGCCTGAGCAGGGAGGTTGCACAGAATGACTCAGTGTGGTCCCTTCCAGCCCCACCTATTCTGTGAGTCTGTGTAATTCAAATAGAAACAAAAATAAACCATACGAAGCCAGTGTACCAGAAATGCCAGGATTCTTCCAAATCAAGAGACATTCACTGGAAATCAGAATGAGGGAGGAAAAAACCCCAACAAAACAAACTGAAAAACACCACAAAAACCAACAAAACCCAAAGTGAACAAGATGATTAGATTGTTAGCTTAAGACTGTCTTAACTGCAGCAAATCACAACAGTATCACAAAAAACAGGCCAGCCACGGCACAAAAGCAGCAAGTCATACAAGCCCATAAACTTTTACAACACACATCTAGTATATTCCTGCCCAGGCCATGAAATGTTACCATCAACAAGTAAGGACAGGAATTCCCCTGTAAAGCCCTAAGGAACCACATAACCTTTTAATTAGCCAAAAGAAACCCCAGGTGTACTCACACTTGATTAAATCAATGTCAGGCATGCTCATCAAAGGACATTGCTATTAACAAAACTAACCTATCTTCACTATGCAAGAGCCCAAAATACCTGTTTACTGCACTCATTTTCTTCTCTCTCCTTGCTGACTTCAAGTGTGAACATATTCACTGTCAGAAAAATTACACAGGAAGAGGCAAAACACACCAGAATATATTTGCCTGGCTCCAAAGAGTTCAAATATAATGATCAAATAAGATGCTGTTGAACACTGATGTGGACCTCAAACTGTCTGCAGATTAACAGACTGTCCACTGACAGAAAAAGAGGCAACAGGCAGAAATTAAAACACATTAAATTCCATTTGAACACAAAAGAAAAATAAAATTTAAAACCCCTTTATTTTCATGTTTATTTTGTTTGTATTACTGTGAGAGTAGTCAAACACTAGAACACGGTCCCCAGGGATGGTGGGATCCCCATCTCTGTAGATATTCAAAAGCTGTTTGGCCATAGTCCTGGGCAACCTGCTAGAGGTGACCCTGCTTGAGCACGAGGCTTGGACTAGATGATCTCAAGAGGCTCCCCCAGCCACAGCAATGCTGGGATTTGGTGAACTAGGATATCACCAGGACAGGCAAAAATTTCTAGCCAGTTTCACTGACTCTATCTCTCATTTTAGCGACAAACACACAATCTTTAAATGCTGCTAGCACACTTATTGTACCCATGAAAACATCATCTACAATTGATGTGGAAGTTCTTGCCCTCTGATTCCAGCTTTCATGTCTTAAGAGTATATCCGTGCAATATGACTTGGAGGTAGTGCTGTTTGTCTTCTCTTTTAGCTTGCTGACCAGCAGAACAAGCTCAATGGAGAGCCAAACTCATATTGATCCCTCCACCACAGCAGACCTCTCCAGTCCCCACCCATGTCCCTATAGGGAGCTCTTTTTCTTTCCATCAAAGTCTCTTTCTGGATACCTCTATTGGAAGTTAGATTACAATTGACAGATGTGTTTCACTCCAAAGAACCCACATATAAGCAGGTTCAGGCTGTAAGCCTGAAATCTTTCCTCACATTTGGCTGAGGAACATGGTAAGTCATAAATTGCAGAGCATATCTACAAAGAAGGTTTCTGTCAATTCATTGAAAGCATCATTTGCTCCATTAGGTATTTATTGGATTGAGAATCACACTGAATTATGCTTATGTTCATCACACTATGGAACACAGTGAAAAGTCCACAAAATGTATTTAACTCCCAGCTTAGAGCAAGAGGAATGAGAGTAGTTCCATTAAAAGGGACCTCATTAAAATCTGATAATGCAATCCCTCTCCCTTGCCAATTACAGTAACAGTGCTGAGTCTCATCATTCTCTGGTGTTTAAAGAGCAGTAAATAGGCTTCCTATAGCAGATGATAGTGGAAACACACTGAATCTTTATGTTAATGCATCAGTCATGGCTCATTTTAGCTTTGAGGAATGTGGTTAGTGACTCACCCTGCTGGATAAGCAACGAGGCCAGTTCTGGGGTCGCAGGCTAATCCTCTGCCTCCCGACACAGTTATGCCCAACACCTTCTCCAAAGTCACCTAGAGCACACAAGAAAGAAAACAGGAAGTACCATGAAATGTGAGTGCAGTTCAAACAGACCCATAACACAGATGCTGATGGTCCGGTTCACACTGGTTCCCTGGTTCCTAGAAGTCCACTGAGAAGCACCAGGTACAAAAGTAACCCTATTCAACTTTCAATATAGGCATAGGAAAAGACTGCTGGGGTACAGAGAAGGAGTTATCCACCCACTTATTGCTTTCTCTATGCCAGTGCATTGCAAACAGAGGATTGCAAGCAGCAGATAGTACTGGTGAAAAGCTGGAATGCATATTCATTGACCCCCCACTCCCATCCTCCCAGTGTAAGAGCAACATACCACTGTCTCTAGAGCTTGGCTCTTTCCTGAAAACTGTTTCCAGCTTGACCCATTCTCTTTGTTACCTCCATCCAGTAGTATGTGGTTCAGCCTGGTCCCAGCCTTGTATTCCTAGGAACTGAATAGTCAGTTTTTCCTAGGGTGCTTGAGCTGGAAATCACAACTAGTGGTCATGGGCATCCCTTGCCAGGAGTCCTGAGAACACCATAAACATTCAAAAGCCTGCTGCACACCAATGACCCTTGCAAGAGTTATCTATATGTCCCCACACTCCCCTCAGGCAAAGATCTCCACTATTTTTAGGAAAAGAAAAGAAATGCAACTGGGAAGAGCTACTGGGAAGATACAAAGGCCTCTGCAGTAAGAAGCTGATAAAAGTAAAAAAAAAAAAAAAAAAAAAAAAGGGAAGGGTGGGTGACAAATGGACATGACACAATATTTCAGGGAGCACTCCCTGGCAGAGAAAGCATCAGAATTCAGCAATTACCCCAAAGCAAAAGACTGCACAAAATCTGGTTTGTGGCATAAAAGGACTCAACCTCTGAGCACAAACCAGTTCTTAGCCCTGGGGCTATTTTGACTGATACAAAATTATTCTCTTTCCTTTACATTTGCACAGCTTCATTTTATTTATTATATATTTGATGCATACATTCCTCCTCAGCATTGCTGTCTGTGCCAAACTGAAGGATTTTACTGGGTCACAGCCTTCTGTTTTTAATTATCATCATCTAAGTTATATTTGGTTAAGGCCTTAGGGGCATGGACACAGCATAAGAAGTTACTATTGTAATAATTACTACTGACTTTAATAGCTGCCCTGAAGACGAACATCTTGCATTTATATCGGCGTGGAGCACAAAAGGCAGGGGCGGGGCGGGTTTCCCACGCTGCCCCGGCCACACACCTTAGCAGACCTGAGGAGTTCGGCTGCAGGGTGACACACAAGGTCTCACCGAGCACAGGGCTCAGGCTGCTAGGTAAAGGACCAGAAGTAACCCCTCACAGCGAACCACCTTGATTCGGCAGGTGAAGCAGGGCTGAGGTGCATTTAACATGAGCCATCCATGCTTTCAGTTTCAAATCTGGCCTGGCTTCAGTGACATAGAAGGTAGAAGATTTCATATTCAAATCTCTGGAACAACTTGGTCCTTTTTTCCCCTCTTATTAATAATATACCCCAGGTACTTTAAGACATTATGAGGAACCACCAAATTGTCCCCTTCCCTTGCAAACTGAGAATCTCTGAAAACATGGCCTTTACAAAACTCCACAGGATTTTTGTTAAGAAAGAACATGCAATTAAAAATACAGTTACAAATACACTCATAAAGAAAGGAGCTAGTTTTGTTTCAATTTAATATTGGAACAAAAATGCGGGGTCTGGGGAGAGGAATGGGGAAGGCCAGGAGGACATCTACTCTTCCAGACTTGTTAACAAATACTTCAAAACACATCTTTTTAAAGCAGCTCAAAAATATGCAGAAAGAACTCACTGCTTCTGCTGCTGAGATTCTGGCTAATGTCAGCAGTTCCCAAACTAGGAGAGGTTTAAATTCCTACAGAAAATGCATTCTTGTCAGGGAAGGAGGAAGTGGAAGAGACATGTGCCATTCAAGTAGTTCCATCTAGATAAGGCACCAATTACTTGATGCTGTCAGCAACATCAATTTAGCAATGCTGTGATTACACTGCTCAGTGCAGGCTTTAGCTCAGTCTGGCTGTAATTGCCACTGTCCTAAAAGGCACTGCTTGACCTTGGCTATGCAGATATCCACCAGCAATTCAGCAACATACTTTCACCAACAGGTATGTTTTTGCTCTGCAAGGACATTTATCAAGCCTCTCAGTGTGCAGTCTTGCACCACAGCTGAGCTGATCTTACAGCAGCCTGTCTTGGAGGGGACAGTTCCTTTCCCCCCTCATCCTACTCAGCCCAGTGACACCCCCCACCATTTCCCTCATTCCAGACAGCCTTGGCATGGCAATTACCTGTCCAGAAGGCCAACCAGCAGAAAACCATGTTCTACTTTTTATTTTTTGTTTGTTTTCTGTTTGCCAGCCTGGGGAAAACCACTGGAAGACCAAATTCAGGGAAAAAACCAAAACAATCATACCCTTTCCGTGGCAACTAGATCAGTCTAGCTGCACATCCAAAGCTCAATCTGACCCCTCCAAGTCTTTAAGAAGAAGAGAAACCAAACAGGAGCACTACCTGATTTGTCTTGACACTCTCACCTCACCAATACCAAAATGTAACCCTTACTCCAGCCTCCTCTCTCACTCCAAAGTCAGTGGTGGTCCCCTGCTGCTCTACCAAGAGACTTTTTGTGGCAATGCTAGGATGTAAAAAGTCTACCTGTCTCCTATGCACACAGCTTGACATAAAAGGAGTAGCTCAGTCTTCCAGTCTAATTATGTTACTGCCAGTGAGTATCTTCTGGCCTCCAACAGACCATTTGTTCCTTCAGAAAAAGGCAACTGCCAAGGCCATACCTCTGATATTGACAGACCAAGTGCCACAGAAACAGATACCTGTCTCTAGACCACACATTCATAACTAACTCTGAAAAATGCTTCCCCACTTTTGCTCCCAGTTTTAACTTCGAAACTTTCTAGTGTAAAGAACTTGAAAGGCAACCCCACAAAACTTATCCAAAGGCAGCACCTCTACTTGATAATGCTTGAGTATTAAAGCCAACTTGCATTGCAAAGGAGTGCATATAAATTTAAAATGTGATCTTATGAGACTTGTGAGCTCCACTTCTACCAACCTGCCCACAATACACCACAGTTTTTTCCCCATGACCAGCTTCCTGACTAGGTGACACAGGGGCAAGAGATAGTCACTTTGTCACAAAACTTGAGAATGAAAAACATTTTAGAGAGAAAAAACAATAGGTAACAACACAGCATGAACTGGATTCTTCTCAATTTGCCAGCTAAAACAAATGAATTCTTAATATGGTTAATTAGGGCAAAACCACATCAACTTTAACTTCCTAATCTGGAATTAAGATTTGTCAGCAAAGGGCAGATCAGTCGATACAGGTCTGCTGTTATCCCCCCTCTGAAGATACCACTTCCTCCTGTGGTAAGAGCTGTCTCCCAGTCCCACACAGCCATAAACACTGCCATTCATACAAGTCTCCCACGTAGTACTTCAGCACATCCCAGTCAGAAATACATTATTTTGCACACCTTCCCAAGTCTGATCTGAGCTAACCACAGGACCTGGAGAGTTCCCCTGCAGATCTGAGACACCACTCATTACCAATAGCTCCTGTGGTTGCCCAATTTGCATCCTGCAGTTGTCAGACATGTCACTGCTTGCTCTTGCCTTCACAGGCAACTAATGGGCCACCTCAACACCCTCAGCCAAACCTGGAAACAACTGCAAGATTAAACCTGTCATTTGTACCTAAATTAGAGGCAGGAGAGGAGGCTGACAAGCTGCATTTGTTACTTCATCTTGAGGCTTCTATTAATAGCATTTGGCACTTTCAGTCAAGGCTCTCTATGCGACTTGCAAGAGTTATTGGATTCATCCACACACAAAACACTTCTGCAGCTCATTTTGCACTGCCACTTTGCTACCTGGAACTATCCCATCTCCATTCCTTTAGGGTCAACTTTTACTCAAATTTCAAGGCTCACTATATACGCTTAGGCACCAAAACCTGTGCAGCTAACACCTGTCATGCAAAATCTGATATTCAGCCATTTTACAGGCTTAAATCTAAATTTGGTTACTTGAAACTGCACAAATAAGGGTAAAGAAATTCTTATGCCTAAGCAGATCCCTTACCCTGTTCCTTCCACATCATATCCCAACACCATTAGGTAGGAAATATCAAACCAGCAGAGTCCTGAATTGCAGGACTCAAGGTCCCAACAGGTATTCAGGGCAGCTGGGCCTTCGCAGAAAGAGGGGAATGAGCAGCCCAATCCCACCTGGAAGTCAAAGAGCACATCTGAGAGCAGCCCTTGCTTCCATCAGGCATAGTCCCACACAGCACATGGGGAAAGCCCATGCTTGGGGGAAGAAGCCATGCCATCTCTGCCTTCCTGCTGAGGTGCAGATAATCCTTTCAGGAAGACTGATCTGAACAGCCCCAGCCAGCCTCGTTCGGCTTTTCAGAAAACTCTGTGTCTGACCAGCTGCACCCATGTCTCGGAGTGAGTTCCGTACTTGCGTGAGATGTTTCTGTTGTTTCGAGGAAGTTATCACAAACATTTGCTTCCATATGCTATAAGGACAACACAGAAATCCTTCAGGATCAGCCCAGCTTCATCCTCCCGCAAACACTTTCCTCCTTCCCATCATTTGCATTCCTTTGGGACCACCTACACTTGCAAAGCCACATGGGAGTACAGGAGACAAACACTGTGGCCTGCACATCCAGCCAGGACTCTGTTAGAAAGCAGTAGTAAACACACCCAGCACAGCAATAATTTCCACCAGAACGGGTGCCAAAAGGGACAACCTCATCACACTGACAGTCCTGCCTGACCTGAGTCACAGGCACTCTGCCTGCAGCTGCACTGTTCCACTACTGAACTCCTACTGCTGGGTAGGAGCTCCTATATCTGTGCCTGTTTGCACACCAGCAGATTTCTGTGCTCTGCCTTCATCTTAAAAGAAAGAGAGAAAATGACATTTTCAAGAGAAAGTCGTCTTTAGTCTCTAGGCCACCAGGCATCCCTCAAAGAGTTTTGACTGTAGGCTGAATAACAGCCTGCTGCCACTCACCCCACCATTCTCCCCAGGCCAGCAAAAGACTAAGTAGGAGCTCGACAGTATTTCAGCTCCTCATCCCCATACTCACATGCTAAAGAAATTAGTTTTCTGACTTGATTGTCTCACCTCCTGCCTTCTTATGCTATTTTCATTCTTTTTTGGGCCCAAAATCTCATCGTTCACCACAAGCACAATTTATTTAAGCATGGAAATAAAAAAGCAAAGCATTTGAGGGGATTTGTGCTACTCTCCAGTGCTCAAAATGACAACCAAGGGGAGAAAAGTGATATTACTGTACAGGGCTGCTGACATGCGCCAGCACCTACAGCATTAGGCAGGAGAAAACCATGTCCAGCAAGCAGATAGGTCTATTCCAGACCACAAGATAGGCCACCTTGGATCAGAGACCAATATCTAGCCCTGGTTTCTTTTTCCATTTGCAGTTAGAAGCAAAGGAGGAAAGTCAGGAAGAATAGTATAAAGAAATGTACAGATAAAATTCAAGAACAAGGAAAACAAATTTGATTCTTTCTCACCTCCTGTCAATCTTCCAGTCTCAAAATAGATATTGTTCATTTTTAACTTATTTCAGTAGAATTCTCTACCATGAGCTTACCCACTCTGTGGTAAGCTTAGCATTCACCACATCTTTTGGCAAGGAACTCCACCAGTCTGGTATATTGCAAGATGAACCATCTTTCATTATTTGTTTCAAACCTCACTTCTTATAGTTTTATTTGACATGCCTCAATCTTTGTATGGGAAGAGACAGCGAACAGTCAGTCCCTATCCACCACTTTTAGGTGGTTCATGATTTTGTAAGGAGTTATACTATCACCCCAAGTCATCCGTGTTCCAAGTACAAGAGTCTTCTCAAAGTCACTTTATGGCTGTCCTGAAAGCCATTTCATATTCTTTATCAGTTCCTCTGTGAAGCCCCTTCCATGTCCCCTACATTCTTCCTGAGATAAAGAAGAAACACCAAGACCACATGCAGCCTTTCAGGCATGGCCACAGCAAGTGTTTGCAGAGCAGAATAATATAACAGCCTATTTTGTTTTCCAATTTTTTCCCACTAATACCTTACTCTTAATCTGCCTTTCTGACATCTAAGATCATTTACAGAGAGCAACAAAGAGGCCACCCTGCTCAACAAAATCACAGATAAGAACTCTGCTGCTTTGCATTTGGAAACTTATCCCCCATTCTGTCCTGTCTACAGAATGGGAAATCCTATTCTTGAATTAATAGTTTGATTTCAAAGTGCCCCTTTCTCTCCATGCTGTTGTGAGCATTTATGGTCAAGAGCATCCTCAGAGAGAGCTCTTGCAGCACAACTATTCCAATCCACTCCAGAATGGCTACTTCAGTAAATGTCCACAAGCAGACAAGTTCTATTTTAAAAGCCTTCCCATGGGCCTATGTATAACACAGTTAACATTTAAATCCATTTAATTAAGTAGCAGCATCGAATCAGCATGACAAGACAACATCCATCAGAGCTCATCTACCATCCACTGCACAATGTGCCTGGCCTCATCCCTCTCTCCCGCTTGAAAGTAGGCATGTTAATAATGCATGTGCAAAGGCACGAGCTCCTGAAAAAGCAAAGGACACAGAAATCCCTGAGATACAGGACCCGTGAGGGTAACTTTGCAAAGTCTTCCCTAGCACACCAAGTAATCAGTTGTAACTAAGTAACAGTGGCTACATAATCATCTGTTCTTTTGCCTTAAAAAAAAAAAAAAGAAAAAAAAAAAGCCTTTACTGGTTGACTTGAGATCCCAATGCTCCCAATGGTCCGATACACTGACATGGGGAGCTCCAGCATCAGGCCTGAGTTTCACGGCAGCACTGTAGTTTGCACGTCTGTCTCTCTACATTCTGCTCCCAGAGTTTTCAGCACCTCTGCATGCACTCCAACATGTTTTCCATGCTGCTACACAGCAAAGGCGTATCAATGCACTCTGGCATCCAATACGTGAAAATGCTGAAAATGTAGCTGTACATTGTCAGCGTCAGCATTTAAGGAAGAGCTGTCTATCTGACATAAGTGAAATTTGATCCAGAGCGCCAAATCTCACAGCTGGCCCTGTTTGTACATCTCTGCTGCTGCCCCGAGCCCCAGCGCAAAAAAGCACGTCCAGCCTCCAGGGACCAGTGCACACGTTGTAGGCGCTAATCCATCGTCTGAGCACACTGTCTGATGTCCTGTTACTGCTGCAGAAAAACAAAGGCTTGAAGTTTTACATTTAGTTCTGCTGAGCTTTGTCTGGCACATAAAACACAGAGCACTAATTACAGTATACTGTTCTACTTAAGGGGCTGTCAGCATTTCCACTGCAAAGCCTTCATTTCAGGGCTTTATAACACAGCTGTGAAATATTCATTTTGCACTTCAGCTTAACATGCAAAGGTCTGGCTTTGGACCAGGTTCCTCGCCTGGATTTTTTTGGGGGGGCAGGGGGAGTTAGGGTTTTTATTGTTGGTCTGGCAGGGGAAGGGCTGAAGATGGGTGGATGGAATTAACTGTAAGAGGTGTTTGACTTACAAAAGCACACAAACAACAAAATCACTCAGCTCCATAGTTGGTTTCTGCCCCTCACCTACCCAATGTGTTCCCCTGCTTTTGTATATGCATATAGAATATGCACTTTTAAATTTCTTTTACATTTATATATTTTATAAGTTTTTTAAGAGGTTTTTCTATCCTCTCCCTCTCCTCCAGCCAGTCTTTCTTCCCCAAGCAACCAGGGCTAGGAAACAGTAATGTCTTGACAAGCCTGGAGACTGAAAATATTCCACCTGCAAAAGGCAACAGCAGCAAACCAAGCTCCAACACAGCACCCATTCAGGAGGTCTCTGGCTGACAGAGCAGTCTCCATTTCTCTCACTGTAAGCCTCCTAAGCCTTACCCACAGCCACCACTGCACACTCACACCAACTGCTCAACTGACCCTCCAGGAAGTACTGCAAGACATGAAATTGGTTTCATGCAATCCACTACACAGATATGTTCTGACATTCAAGGTATTTCCAACCAATGCCCAGTTTAAAGCAGTATTCATGGAAAAAAGGATTCAGAGCCATGAGCAAGCCCTCACAATTAATCAATTAAAAATAATAATGCAGAAGAGAAAAAAAACCCACAAAGCAAAACAAAACAGAAAAACATCTGACCAGAGCATCATAGTATGACACAAGCAGTTGCCAACTTTATGCAATTTGATTTCAAGATAACCACTTTAGGAACATCAGGGAACAATCTCCCACAACCTAAGTTATGTATGGCACTCCTTGGCACATGAGTGGCAAGAGCAGAAACCGACTTGCTGAAAGGTTTTGAATCACAGAGTTATGGGAAGCCTTACATTACATTTGTAATCCTGCATAAAAACAGAGGTGGGATGGGGGGTATTCCAATGGAAGTGCTGAGCCTCAGCTCTAATGGCTCTGCCAGGTGTATTGCACAGGGGTTGCAACAGGAGTGTGCACACATTTATTAAAAACTATCCAGGCAGTTGGACAAAAGGAACAAATCAGGGATGAAGGTGGGAGAAATGGAACACAAGCAACCCACAGTCCCCACAGGCTGTGTGTGTGCGTGCATTTGTCCATCTCTCCACAGAGCCTCTCTTGCCTGCTCTCCCCTCCTGGCCTCCCCACCGTGCTGGCTGCTTTCTGGCCAATTCCAGCTGTCAGGGCTGCATTCCTGACCCATCAGCCCCAGCTGTCAGGGGCTACGTGCTGAATCTGCACTCTGCCTTCCTCATGCACCTGAAGAAAGGCACAGGCAGGCCATAAATACCATTGCACAGCCCCAGGGAGTGGGTGGGAGGCTATTAAAAGAACCTCTACCAGCAACCATAGTGAGAGAACTTAGAACTGGCAGCAGAACACACCTGCAAGTGTTCCTGCAGCCTGCAAACAGGACACATAGAGGGTTAATTTCCTACCAGCTTCTACAGCATAACCTAGCCATCATTAACCAATCTTCTGTTTCTTCATTTAGCACCAACTTGGACCACCAATTTTCTCTTCCCTACCCCCACGCTGAGTTCAATTTCTTCCTAAATACTGCAGGGATGAGGAGAGGCCCATGTAACCTTACCAGCTCTGGCTAAAGACATGACAAGCAGCAGTTTCTCCTCCTTCCACCATTCAGTCATCATTCTCACTGTAAAAGCAACACCAACTCAGACTTACATGAAATTTCACAAAACTTTCAGAAAGTCTGAGCTTCAGAGATACAAGTGTGGTGAAGGGACAGCAAAAAAGCATGTGCAAGTTGCCCACCACTTTCAGTGTTGTCACGACGCTATTTTGACTTTGATGTGGGAAATTCTTTTTTGTTGATGCAAGCAAAGTTTGTGAAGACTGTGTGATGAATGCATGAAATGAATGTCAAAAGAAAAAGTGACATCAAACAGGCTACAGGTATTCCTGGTACATAAAGAGTCAATCTTGATTTGTTCCAGACTAAGCTCCATCTGCACATGGAGTCAATTGGACCAGCTCCACAGGCAGTTAAGTCCCACAGAACACAACAGAGACACCTCTGTGTGGGCAGGCTTCAAAGAAACCCTTCCTTGAGCTCTTGGGACCTGGAATTCTGCAGGATCACTCCTTCACAAGAAGCAGATCTTTCCACTTTGCAAATGTGCATTACTTTTTCATAAGGAAAGAGAGCAGACAAGATACCAGACTTTACACAGGGTATGCTTTTGCCCTCCCACACAGGCAATTTGTCCAGTGATTTTTTTTCTTTGTAGTAGAAGATGAAGCCAATTCACCTTCCCCTGCATCAAGAACTACCTATACAAGTTTTAGGTACAAATGCAAACTTGCAACACTCCCCTAATCTGTCCCAACACTGGAGATCAATGGAAGCAACTTCTGAGCTTCTGGAAGTCTTACATACTGGTCTCCTCCAATTCCATGCACAGAGGCCTGAATACAGGCAAAGAAAGTGCTTCAGGAAGAAGAAGAAAAAAAAAAGCCAATATAGCTGCCTTGGGCAGAGTTTTAGTTACTCATATAAGGATTTGAAATCCAGCAGGAACAAACGGTTCTCTCAGTGTAAGGGTCACTGTTCATCAGCATTAATCATCACTTCCCAGATAGGAAAGGCTCCTTCCCCTCTGTTTCACCCAGGCTTTAGCACTCACAAGATGCAAGAGACAAGAAAAAGGAAAAGAGCCAAACAGGAATGTGGGCATAGGCTGGCAAGGCTGCTCCCTCTGCTGAAGTCCCTCCTCTTGGTCCCAATCCTGAGCTGAGCCTGCTCCTAAATGCAAACAGGCAATGGTTAAAAGTCCATAGCTTCTCAGGCATAGACTCCAAGGAAACCGTGGCAGCACCGTATAATTCTTGATTCTGAAACAGTCAAACACAGGGGCCAAAACACAACACTTCTAACACTGATACTGTCATGGCAAGGAGCTCCCTCCTAAATCACCCCCTGCTGAACTCTATAAACAACGCATACATTCAAACTAAACTTGGAGACAGGGAAGACAGACTGAAAGAGAGGGAGCAGAAAGCATTCCCCACAGTCAGCCCTGCTGAGGGGAACCACAGAAGGAAAGTCACATCTCAGCACTTCAAGAAAAGCATCATGTTACAATCTCCTTCCCCTTGATTTCTTCTCTGGGGCTTATTTTTGGTATAAACGGATCTGTGAAGTGTTTGACAAGGCTTGGGGCGGAACTTAGCGGTTCATCTTGAGTCCAAGAGTAGAAACACACAGAGCTATGCAGGATGAAGAAAAGCCTTTTGATCAGCCTGCCTGAGGCAACACACATAATTCATTTGTGATTTCTTCATTCACCCATGACCCCATGCCAAATCAATTAATTTTTATCCTTCACCAGTGATTTACACAGTCATTCTTCCCTAAGAGTCTTTGACTGCCAGATCTCATCCCTACCTACCCACCCTACACTGCCATGAAGGCAACTATTTTATTATGCCTTCTAGAGAAGACATAGCTGTAGGAAGTCTTAAAGAGGCTTTAAGCAGTGTATTAAAGAGACTCTCTGTATGTAAAAGCCCCACCTTTTCAGGCCCAGATTCCTTACACAGAGCAGGTATCTGTCCCTGCCAGAGGAGGTCAGAGGCCTCACCTCTCCTATCACCTGAAGGATCTTGCCTGTAGTAACACCTGAACTGCTCCAGGACAAGACACCTTGTCCTCTCATGCATGCATCTCCCTAAGATTTCAGTGATGTTATCAGGGAAAGCACATACTTGCATCCTCAGGGAATGAGAAAATGGTTTTGTTGTAAGCTGATTTAAATTATGTTTAAAAATTACATATCAGCAATTTAAAAGATGCTAAGATGGGAATAAATATAACAGGAAGGACAGAGTAAGTGCAAAGCATTTATCACAGACAGCATCCCTATGGATGGTGGCAGGAGGTAAAGAGATTAGTATTCCATCTGTCCCTAAACATTGTCTGAACTATTATTTGTTTCACAGTACTTGAAAGAAGTCCCAACAAACACGAAGCCCTCCTGTACTTAGAGCAGGCAGCAACACATACTCTCACACAGCTAGCAATCTACTACCAGGTATAAGAGGACTGGGTGGCAACACCACACAAACACTGAGGTTAAATGTCTTGAACATGCAACAAATTAGCAACAGAGCTGGGAATAATCTTACTCCCTTCCAAATTTCAGCAGCTATCTACTGCATAGACCGTGCTGCACCACTGCTGCACCTCACTCCTGCTTGAGGCCAAGGACAGTATTTTTAAAGAATGCTTAAAAATTAATCAAAAGAAAGGCATGAGACATTTCTTTATTTTGCTCAAGCCAACCAGTATATACAGAAGGAGACATTCAAGCTTCCTGCCTGCCCCCTGCCAGCACTCACTGCCTAGCTCTAGGCAATCCCTTCCTGCACTCTTCCCTGCTCTCTGCCCCAAAGAATAAGCTTCTTACAGAATAGACTTTATCAGCATCTTGCCCTTTGTGCATCCTGGAATTAAGAAGCTCTTCACATCTCTCCATCAACATGCATACTGAGCACCCAAGAGATTTGTACTGTCAGTGAGAAAGGAGACCACATCCCCCCAGGGAATTGATACACAGGAACATGGGCCAAGATTGAGAAAGCAAACTGAAGAGAACAGCACAAGCACTGACTTCCATCATCTCCTCAACAACCCTGCTCCCACTTCCTGTACTGGAACAGGAAAGCCCTTCACTTGTAACACAGTGTCCCTGTCACTTGCCCCTGCTGCTCAGCCACCAGCACAGACAACTCCAGCTAACCCAGTAGTGCTCACTCAGGTACACACCACTGAGCCATCTTTCTGCTGCAAAGATGCTAAATGGTACTCCAGGAGAAGCCATCATCATCCAATAGTCACAGCAGATGCAGAATTCAGTTTAGCCTTTTCCAAATAGTCCAAATTCCTTACAAGTTTTATGACCTAGACCCAGCATCCCAAAGACCTAAATACTCTTCCTGTAAGTCAGCAGCAAGAAACATCATCAATGCTCTCACTTTTGCACACACAGAGGAAACCACCACTAGACAATAAACCACAGAGAGACAAAAGGTTATAAAGGTAACTACAAAGCAATCCTAAACAAACTCTTTAAGTTATTCATTCAACTTGTTTTCATTCTTCACTTACTCTGCCCTTAAATCACTCCTTCCTGTGATTTTTCCCAAGCACTTTTTCAGTTTATTTTCCTGAAGGAAACAAAGTCTGTAAACAAGGGGTACAGGTAGTCCAACATAAGATGACATATTTGAGTAGCTGATAAAGTGACTTAACAGAAAAAAAAAAAAAGAAAAAAAAGGGTAGGCTGCCATCTAAGTCCCTTAAAACCCTAAAAGGGGAGTAGCTCTGGAAAAGAAGTCTTCTCTAGTTTGCGTGTAGGTTCAGGAGAATGGGTAACTCATAGAATTACTGAATGTGAGAACTGAGGAAGTAAAACCATACTCAAAGGAAACAACTTTTATCCAGAGACTTTAAAAATCCCTGGTTTTGTTACCATGTGATTTCTGTCATATTCAAGAAAGCAAACCTTCACAATAACCATTTCTTTACTGCTCTTGTTTAGAAATGCAGAAAGCCCTAGATCCAGGCACACAACCAACTCTTGTTGCTTTGACACTTCACAAAGCACTGCTGCTTTTACATTTTTAGTTCTCAGCAAAAATTGCTGTTGTAAAAAGCAGAATGAAAAAGTAGAGATTATGGAACTCCAGTCTTCAGCAGAGAAGCAACCTTCCCAATTTCCTGGTAAATAGCTTTAGACACATTCACCTTCTTAGAAGCATTTAGCAGAATCTGCCTGGATAAGAAATAACTTTGAGTGACACATGTAGTTCAGAAATATCTGAACTAAGTAATTTCTGCAGTTTAAACAAGAGAGATAATAACCAGGCAAACACTTGAAGAACAAAGCAATACAAGAGAGAATAACCCTGTTGACTGACATTTGTGCTGAACCACCAAGCTAACTCTGGTAAAACTGTACTTTTCTTCAGTAAAAAGAGAGCTGTAAAGCTTCTATGCAGCTTGTGCCCACTCCCTGCTGTGGTGCACTGGCAGAGGTAGTGGGCAACTGCTGGATACAAGTTTTACTGTCACCCCTTCACCAGAGTTAGATCCTGCATGAAGCCAGGCTGCAATTCCTATCACCGAGCAGAGAAGAGGTGTTGGATGAAACAGAGCTGATGGCCTGTCAGAGTTGAATTAACACAGCTGATGATCTGGACTCTCAAACAAAAATGCAGAAAGAAATGACTGTAGAATTGTTTGTGGAGCACTGAAACCCTAAAACGTTCCCACATGTACACAGTCTTGTCTCTCTTCTTCTAATTGCACCAGTCTGTTTAAGGGGAGACAAT
Source organism: Trochalopteron elliotii (assembly GCA_024734555.1). Lineage (NCBI taxonomy): Eukaryota > Metazoa > Chordata > Aves > Passeriformes > Leiothrichidae > Trochalopteron > Trochalopteron elliotii. The sequence continues at coordinate 1,202,970 of JANPWX010000339.1, forward strand.
ACTTCCACCTGCAAATGTTGCTGCAGGTTGATACCTGCAAATAGAGCACTTAGGAGACAATACTATGGAAGGATCTGTTTAAAAATTAGCCAAAGACAAAAGAAGTACTTAGAATTTAAAGATGGAATTAATATCATCCCCAAGCAAAGACTAAAACTAGCTGCTCAGTGCTTATCAGTACTTTCTGAGATTTCTACAGAGGTCATTTCCTTTAGGTGAGATACAAATCTATTAGTGACAGAAAGAACCACAGAAATTGGCACAATCTGCCATAGCAGCCAAGTTGACTGAGCAAATACTTGCACTAAATAATCTCAACAAAGAACCAGAAAGCTACTCCTAAATTGCAAGAGTTATGCTCACAAGCACTGCCTGGGAGAAGTCCTATGCACACTCCCCATGGTTCAAAAGATGACAGCAGCATCCCAATGCACCTGTGAAACCACAGATGATGCCACTTCAAAATTCTGCTCCCTACAATGTGTGACATTATGATGATCAAGGCAGCTCCACAAGTACCCAGACTACCTGCCTAATAGTTTGAGGAGAAAAACATCTGACAGTTCAAGCAAACTCAGCAACAGTTCTGGAGTCACAAAAAACTAAGATAGTCACAGACCAAACTCTGAGGTGCTGGGCCACCAGGTTGCTGCAAACTGAATCCTATGGATCTGACAGATGTTTCACCACAAAAGAAAAGAGCTGAGCAATCTTCAAGCAAGAACCCAATGCTCCAGATCCAAGCACTTATGCTCTTCCCTGAAGGCACACCATATGGCATTTTGTTGTTGCTTTCAGCCACCTTCCACAGCCTCTTCCACTGAAGATAGAGTATCTGGGAAGTTTTCTTGAATCAGCTGTAAGGAAGGGAAGCCCTGGGTCTACCACTTTCTTCTATTTATACCAACAACACTACTGCACCAGTTCAAACATATTTTATATATAGCTCTGTGGCTTATTTCCAGGCAGCAGTAACTCAATGCTGGTGTACATATGTTTAGACCACAGCAATTGGAAACGATGTCCCATAAACTCTGTTAACACAGTGCTGCTGTAATTACAGTGCTGCTCCACTGTAACCAGAACAGGCTCTACAACTGCAGAAACACAAGCCATGATAGGAAAAAAAATTAAAAAGCTATCCACCCAGAAGCTAAATAAGCCAGTTGCCACCTGCACAGCATTGACAGACTTCCACTGTAGCCCCAACAGATTTATAGCTGTAAGTTAACAGCCAGCTCTTGTCACATCAAGATACAGTGTCTGACTGCCAAGCCACCACATGGAGGTGACCAGGGTGTGGGCCAGCATAAGGGCAGACATGCAATACACAGAGCATCTGCCAGTATCCACTTGCATTTTGTAAACTTAAGAGTGGACAAACAGAAGATAGCTGGATGTGCACAGCTCTATGTGCAAACCCTGTACTGAAAATACCAGCAGTGCTACCATATTTTAATGAGTGTGTCTTGAATCCAGTACCCATAAGCTCACACACTGAAAAGAAACAAGAATGGCAAGGGGCAGGAGCCCCAGCCCAACACCCAAAGGGTCTTTACCTCAGCACTGGTTGCAGGGGCCTCAGTGACACGAGGAAGACACTTGCTAGAAACCTCCCAGGTTACTGATGCCAGTGCTGAGCCTAGGCTTTAACACCACCCCAGGTGAGCCAAGCTGCAAACAGCAGCCTAGAAATGCAAGAGGTGATAATTACCATGCTTTTCACCACACTGTCCCTCTCACAGGCTTCAAACACAGCCCTGTCAGTCTTCCCAATACACATAAAAACAACTTTTCATCACATTTTTCTCTGCAACAGCTAAATACGGGGAGGGTGGACAGGGTGGGGGGAGACGACGACAGATATGTGATTAATATGTTTTTTAAAAAAGCTTGCCTTTCTTTTGCCTGAACTTTAAAGAGAAGGAAAGTATAATCAACACTTTAGAAATATCTGAAAAGGCACGGCACCTTTGGTTATGGGAAGTGGGAAAGTTAATGACCACCATCTCAGGCCTCTGAAGAGACAGGTGTCTCTTCTTCTGGGGTATAAATAACCTAGCTTTATCCTGCATAAACCTGCTTGTAACTTCAGGGATGGAACTCCCCTTCTTGAACATGCCAGGTCACCATCTTGCTTAGATCAGAGGAGGCTCTGTCACTCTGTCAGAGAGCTTCTAGATGGAGAGAAACCAATTTCAGGAGTGATGATAGGGGTATAGAATAAAAATGGAATTTCTCTGTTCAACTGCTTATTTGGGAGATGTGAAACAGAGAAAGAGAAACAGTCTCTGTTCCAGGTTTCACAAGACTGATTAGCAATACATTCAGGAAATATGGATTATTGGATAAAGTGCAGCTGAGCTGGTCAAAACAACATGATGAAGACAACTGCATGATATACATATAAGGCATGCACACAGATATAGTTACGTTAAATGAATCATCACAGAAACTCTGACCTTGCAGTCGGCCACAGAGACACTTATCTTTACATCCATTGAGTGAAATGAACCACTCATACTACCTCACCACACAAAATTAAGCACATACTGAAGCACCCACAAGAATGGTGCCAGAGTTTGTATGCAGTTTTCTTTTAAACCTTTCAAGGTCATCACAACTCTAAAAATGCTACAAAGAGTTGTATAAGACTGTGTACATTACAGCTGTAACATAATACCACTGTCACTTTATAAGCAGGGGAAAAGAGCAGGCTGTGAGTTACTGTACTAACAGGCACACTAAGAAAGAAAGGCACACTCAACCAGAACAGAGTACGTTCTTTGTATTAAACACACACACACACAGAAAAATAGAAACATAATCATACCATCATCCAACCAGGCCTCAGCATTTAAGTACACTCTACAAGGCAAAACCCTGCTTGGCAGCTCTTTACAGTACTTTCCTTTCTGGGGATCTGAGAAAAGCATCCAAACGAAATCACAGTAGAGAGTGGGAGAGCAGGACACAGGACAAAACGCAGGCAGCAGACCTGGAAGCAAATTCCTCTTCCAGAGAGATGGCTGCAATGCATAGGCAGCATTCCCTCTGTTGTCCAGAGACAAGACCCTCTTCCCAGCAAGGGAAACCACCCACTTTGACATTTTATGATGGATTTTGGTTTTAAGCCCTTCTTTCTGTCCTAACTGCTTCTGCAGCTACAGAGATCACTAATGATTTATAGTTCTGCCATCTCCTCAGCATGAGAGCTCCTCAATAATCCCAAATGCGACACAAATATGTTTCAGGCCCCCAGCTCCCTTCCCCACAACCCAGGAATATCAGCTTGTCTCTGTCTGGACAGTTATAGTACTTTTTACACAGCCTCCTCCTCTCCTTCGACAGGGCTGCCGGCTAAGGAGGGCCGGGTTGCTGTTCCCAGTACAACAGGCCCTAAGTGCCAGAAAAAACTAGGAGCAGAAAGAAAGAGATTATTTTGCTTGCCAACAAACCTTTAGGCAGTAGGTGATGAGTGTTCCCAATTGTTTTAAACCTCTGGAAAATACTGACAGCAAAACTAAATGCCTTATTGCAACAAGCACTCTTCTTTTCCCAGGGGAACATCACATGACCAGCCACAGTATGAGTGAGCAGTATTTCTCAACCCGTGGTAACTTCAGAGATCCCCAGGTGCCCTGTAAAACACTAGTCCTTTACCAAAGAGGCAGATTTTTCCAAATGAATGAGACAATTCAGTTTTCTTGTCAGAAATGCAAAGCCAAAAGCTGCCCAGTGCATCCTATCCCCTACCATGGAGGGCAATGTTACCACCCAGGGCAACCTGGTGGTCTTTCCCAGCCTTGCTGGTCAGTCTGGAACTTTGGTCACCCAAGTTCCACCATGAAGGTCCAAGCACTGTCTGGAACAACACAGACAGCATATTATAGACAGTTATTATATTGTAGACTGGGAGCTTGGTTGTCTCCTTTTCCCAAACATATGTTTAAACTAAGCTTTGCAGGCTAACCAAGGGCTACAGGCCTCAGGCAGTGCAGGGCCCTCCCCAGGCACTGGATACCCACAGAGCGAGAGGCAGGGTCACAGTGCCCTTCCCAAGCACACCACAGCATGTCCATGGCCACAGGAAGTTGCAGCACCTGGAAGAAGCCAAGGCAGAAGCAGTGAAGTTGCCAGCAAGCAGGCAGGCCAGGCCATGCAATTGTGGCCTGGGTGCTGTGCGGCCCACTGGCTCTCACCCTGGCTCCAGCAGGCCGTGTAGAAAGTCATTAATCAGCCCCCTGGCCATTTTATTAACAGCTGTGTTTACACACTGGCACTGCTAGGCAGAGACACTCATTCCAAGGGCCTGGAGCAGCTTCAACACACAGCAGAGATAGTCTAGGTACTGCATCTTCTCCTCCAGCACCACATTCATTTTTCCACCAATGGCTCCATCAAAAAAAGTATTTTTTGCAGGTCTCGGACATCAAAAAGCCTATTTTCAACCCTGCTACTGAAAACGGGCCAGGAACTTCCCAAAGCAAGTGTCCATTAAGTCACTCATCACAATGGTGATGCAGGAGACCTGCTCTTTCAGAAGTTACAGCCAAAGTAGGCAGTGGCAAGGAGGCTGAAGAAAGCTGCCTCTCCCTCAGAGCACCTCACCCTCATCCTCCCCCAGCACCAGTTATTCATGCTGCTGATTGCGTGCTAATACATCTCAACAGCTTAGCTCAGAAGCCTGCAGAGACAGGCAGCACAAACCACGGATTATCAGGGAGGAAGATTATCCTCCCAGTGCAGAGGACAGTAGAATCCCAATTGCAGCCTCAAAAGCTGCTCAGGCTTCTAGAAACAGCAATGTTCCTCGAGGCCTACCACAGACTCCTCAGAAATATTTGTTCATGCATTTCATTAGAACACTTCATGTCATCTTGTATCCATTCCACTCAACCACCACTCCCATAGCAGGGTTTGGGGCACACACTGGGCAAACACTCTTCAGCCAGCCCTCATAGTTTGGAAAGGTACACAGAAACAAATCTAAAGCCTATCTGGCCATGATTCAGTCCAAGAAAACTAGATGAGCTGGGACAAGATGGGCTTAAGCAAAAAAAGCAGATCCCAAATTTCTCAGTTCCAATTTATAGTCAGGAATGCTTTTGGACCCAGCTGTTTGAGAGGGATGACACCCCCAAAGCAAGTTTGAAACAACTGTGCTCAGAACCACTATATCTAGTTCAAACTGGGAGATAAGCCAAACACAAGCAGTTATGCAGCTGTTTTAAAGCCCTGGATGCTGGGACACTTTGCAGAAAGTGGAAAAGTATCCTGTCTCTTTTACACTGAGGGAAAAAGCAGTTCAGAGACAGTCTGAAGAGCAGAGCAAAGAACCCAAAAACTTTAACTGCATTTTAAAATAAAATGACATAGCTTTATTTCAAAGTTCACTCTACCCTTATACAATTCAGCAGCACAGAAACACCGGTTAAGAGCATGAAAAACATCACTCTTAGGCCACACAAAGCTCTTGCAGAAAAGACTAGTATTGATGAAACACAACTGGCAGAAAGAAGTGCTTTCACTGGTATAGCCTGTTTCTCTGAGGGACAGGATCATTCAGTAGCCTCTTTTGATACTGTGTTACCATTAAGACAGCTTGGTTTTGGATCTCAGTTTGCTACTCTTCCTAGCACAGGCAAGTGCTTAGCCAACTACACCCTGACACTCATGTCCCCTCAGGATACCTGTGACACCATCCCTATCCCCACATGGTTCCAGTCACAGCACAGCCATGGCCGAAGCAGAGAGCACAGCGAGTTCTGAACACCAAGACCTGCTGCCAAACAAGGAAGCAGGTCTTGCAGACAGTCCTTTCACCCTTAGTCTTATTCAATGTTTCAGCATCTAGATTACATTAGGGACTGTGCAATGAACTCAAGCTCCTTTGGTGCAAAGCCTGGCCTGAAAAATGGTGCGTTTTTTTGTTTTGTTTTTTTTTTTTTAATATGAAAGCATCCCTAGTACAAACAAGACCTCAAAGACAAGCAGCCCCTTATGTGCTACTCAAAGGTGAGCAGCCAATTTCAAAGCCCTTGGGAGACCACAAAGGCTACCACTGTTGAGCACAGGAGAGGTAGCTAACACTTCAATACTGGCACTTCAAACAGCTGCCCTGTGCTGGGGCTGTCTGTCAATAGGGAAGGGTTTCTGAAGAGGCAGTACTGTTTTTCACCATGCCTGCTTGGGAGAAAAAACAGGAGCAGAAAGCTTCACAACTCCATATCCTTGAATCCATGGGCACTACCATAAAGTTGCTTTCTCCTTCCAGAAACTCCTCCATCTGCCTGCTCTCAAGACATTTGTTAATGTTATGACTCTCTATTATGATGCAACATTTGATAATCTACTTTTTTCCAGAGAAAGGAGTCTCTCTGGATCCATGATGGGGGAAATTTCAGATTAACTGTGCAAAGTATCAGGGAGATACAGAAATTAAAGAAGCATCACTGTAAGGAAGGAATGCCATTGTTAAAATTTCATTGGGTAAGAAATCTCATATTAGTTGTTATATCACATTAGCTATATTGACCAACTGTGAATTTTAATACTGTATTTGAGAGAACAAGCAGGTTTGACTTTTATTGCTATTGACTTGGAAACTCTGAATACACCAGCAGTTCCTAGTCTTCTACATTACTATTTTCAACCACTTTTCTCACAGTAACTAACAACAGTACTGGTCTCCTGGGACACTAGCAAATTTACAAGGCTTACTGGGGTTTCCACAGCTCTAATTCTTATGGTGCTTAATCTGCTTGAGCTTGTTGGAAAGTCATCATCACCAGAGCTACTGAAATCATTAGTGACAATAGGACCAAGTCAGCATTTACAACAGCACATTTTGTGGACTTTTAAGCAAATAATCTTAAATGAACACAAGTCCCCCTCACATGGGAGAGGTGAGAAACATCCCTGGTAATCTACAAGACGTTTGGCTTTGTGACTAAGGCTAGGATTTGGCCTTAAAGGATCAAGATTCAATTTCTAGGTCTGCCTCAGACTTCCCGTGGGAGTTTGGAACCATGTCTGTATAGAAAAAGCATGTTCCATTCCCTCCATCTCTTTAGTTTTTTATGCCTAAAGTGTCTCTGGGCTGGGTCTACTTTATCCCATTTGTCCAGTGCTCACCAAAGCAAGGTAGAGAGATGGGATGCTCCTGCGGTCTATGGTCATACAAATACTAGCAACAAGTCACCTTTGTATTGACATTTTTAGAGATCACACAGCACAGCTGATTACAACAGCTGCAGGCCTCAGTTGCATTTTCCTTGCACAACACACAAGCATGCTCAGGGCAAGGATAAGCAGCCCTGTGGTGAAAGGAAATAGTGGGAGGGTTTTCTGAATTGCAGTAGTTACCCTTTGGTGGGTAGAGCCCCAGCAAAGCCTGCAGGGTTTCAGGCACGGGGACCAGCCCACATCTGGAGCTGGGAACCAGAGCAGTGAGCATGCCACAACGCTGCTACACACATACCAGAGCCCTCAGAAACTGCCAGCTATGCGGAGGCAGGTATGTCAGGCACAAACACAAGCCTGAAGTAACTGAAACTGGGCTTGGTGATAGTTAATTATTCAGTCCTTAGCTGGGATCACTCAGCATTAATGTCAGGGCTAAGCACTGTTTGAGTGCCATGTAAGCACCACTCCTGGCACCAAACATCAAAACCTTTGAAAACAGCCAAAGAGTAGCTAGTGTATCTTGTTTGCTTTCACATTCACAGAGAAAATTGTACCAAGGCTAATCAAGCAATTTCTCCCCAAGACCTTATCAACAGGAAACAAAATATCTACTTCCATTTTTCAGGCCATCCAAATGCTGACCACCACTTTCTCAGCCAGAAATGGAGGTGGTGCCCTGTAGTTACTTTCCACTAGACACAGAGGACAGTAAAATAATATACAAGTCATTTTACAGGTGCTTGCAAATCCTTAACAATGGAAAATCAATATTGGCCCAGCCTGGTCTGACTCCCAACCAACACTTCAATTGTTCTGCCCTTCTGAAACACATGAGGTGATACACCACAGGAAGGGCCAAGCATGCAGCTAGTGGAACAGATGGTACACTCTGAAGGAGGTCTCTTTCCACTGTGTCTGAGGATGCCTTTCTCCACCAGCTCCCTCAGCACCACAGTGAACAACAGCTCTGACCAGCAAGCAGCAAATGTACCACCTGCAACACCCCTGAGCAACCCTGACCTCTGCCATCTTACTATCCCAGCCAGGTCTTTGGCAAACACTACACGCTTCACAGCCCATGGACAAAAGGGGGGATTCTGTGCACAGATCACCCAGCCCAGCAGGGACAGCAGGGTAAAACCTGCTCATGAGCCTCTCCAGCCAGGTTAGCCAAATCCCATGTGCTCTCTCAGAAGAACAACGGGAGGTGAAGAACAACATTCAAGGCAGGACGACAGCAGCTCTGAAAGACTATGCAGGTAAGCAGCATATGACCATCCACAGGAAGCAAGAACCCGTGAGGCAAACAACCTGGTTTGTATTATTTATGCTGACTTCACCCCAGCACATCATCATGCTCCCCCTGCCACAGAGATGCCTTCCTGCTGTCTTTCACAGTAAAGACAACACATGATTTAGGGGTGGCTAGAAGGATGGATCTCACCAGCAACCTTGACTCAAGAGTGGCAAGAAATATCACAGTGTTCTATGGACACAACTGCAAGCTACAAGACCAAATATGTTGAATTGTTATATGCTTTTATATCCACTATACTTCAAGAACCAAAGTCAACTGACACTGCAGTTCACCAGCAGAAACACTTTGGCTTTGATATGATCTGTGAATTTAAGTCACATTTAACACTCATATTTAGACCAAGGGAGCTAGTCAGACCACCCTGTGTTTTCAGGACAAGGCATATCATCCACAGAGTGAGGAATGGAACAAGAAAATGCTCTGTGAAACTGTTAACAAACACAGGGTCACCCTGAGAACCACATATCCAAGGATGGAATAGGGAGGACTATAACAACCAAAGCAGGGAAGCATGGAGCCCCTGAGCTATGACACTCTCAGTTGCTCCACTGACTCTATCTACAGATACAGACATGCCACTGAAATGCAGGTCTGGCCATGGAGAGCCCAACCAGCCTTTGTGCTTTAGGGGACACTGATACAAGCCTGACCAGAGACAGACATGAAATCCCTTCTATCTCCAGATAGCAGGCCCTAAGCTGTTGAAGCAATTGGGTGTGCTTAGACTGAGCAGTGCAGAGCTGTGAGAGAGATCCCTAGCTATCAGCTGAGGTCAAGCAGTATTCATGGATGCTGAAGCAGAACAGGCACAGTAGCAGACATCCAGAGCAGGGTTAAGAGGCATTCCCTCAGCTGTGTCCCTGGCTGCACTGGTCCCAGAGATGGTGGGCTGAGCACTGCTCAGACTGCAGAAAAGGGTGAATGGGGCAATACTGAACTGAATAGCTCCTCAAAAGCACCATCATTTTGCAGAAGACCCTTCCAAATGAGGCCAAAAGAAAAGCTTATGTCAGCATCAGACAGACTGCTCCCTAACCCACCCACACAGGCTGCTCAGCCCCCATTCAGCTCCCTGGGAGCCCAGCAGTTCTGCTGCTGCAGGACTAAGTTGTTCCCAAAGACCTACAAAGAATCCCACTCTGCAACAAGCCTCAGCTGCACCTGAAATGATTTAATAAGAGGTGATGATTTTTGATGCATTTATATCAGTGAACCAAACTTGTGTGGGTTTTGGTTCTGTTTCAGTTCAGGTTCAGCAATTCTCAGCTGATCCAGTTAAGATCAGCAGTGGTCTGACACCGATTCATGTTGGAAGCCACGATATTTTCAAACAAAAAGGACTGTGTGCTGAAGTCAGGAAGCTACAGGCAGGCCAGAAACATTACTCCATTATCCTGTGTCCAGGACAGCCTGTGGTCCTAGCTGAGCCCTCCAGCTTCTCAGGGGATTAAGAAGCTGGAGAACTTCATTGGGAATGACAAGATGCAAGGGGTCTGAAGCTTCCATGGATCTGCTTTCCTCTTAAATCTGTGCAAGCTCACTGGCAGGACACAGAAGTACACAGAAGTACTTGTTTCTAGTGGCTGGCAGTAAAAACAGACCATGCCTCACCAAAGGAGGACAGGAAACTCTGTCCCTCTAGGAGCAACTTAGTCAGGGTTCATTTTCAGAACAAAAGCTCCCAAGAAGGTTTTGCAGAGCCACCCAGTGCAACCCAGCATCGTGGAGCAGGAACAGACACTCCAGCTGCACATGTTTGCATGCCACTTGGAGAGGGGAGAGACCATAACACAACAGTTCCCTGCTGAATAACTTCCTGCTGACGAATTCAGGTTTTAGTCAAAGCACTCTTTTAAACAGGCAACTTGAAATATTTCTGGCTTAGAAAAAACAGGAGAGATCAAAGAAACCAGCAGCAAATTCCAAATGTGTTTCTTTGATTCCCTGGCTTCCTGTTTCAGGGAAAGCCTGTAGCAGGTTTTGTAGCAATTTGTTTCTACATTGATAGTCACAATCTGATTTGACTAAGGATACCCACACACACCATCCACCCTAAAACAGTCACAGATACATCAGTTAAAAAGAGGTTTATATTTACAAGTGTAGAGCTCAACAATACAAACAAGCCCCGCAGGAACTGTATTTGCTTAGGTACATTACTTCTGTGAGCAGGGTACTACAGCAACCAGGACATTTTAACAATGGGAGATGGGTCAGGCCTGAAGTTCCCCTCTGTCCTGATACTGTTGCTCTGTAAGGTGATTCAAAGGCACTTAGTGCCCAGTTTTTAACCCCGAGTCTCTACTGGAATCACAAGCACGGTGACCAGATGCACGGCTGGATTTCTGGCAGGGTTTGTAATCCTCTAGAAATTGAATGCAGGCCAATCAACTTATCTGAGGAAATTATAGCTTTCAACTGCCACACCAATACATTACAAATCCCAACAGTCAACAAGCCTTAGACATAAGTCATGGTACTCTAGGTCTATATTGGTTCAACACAAAGAACAGAGATACGGAGAGCACAGCAAAAGTGGATTCAAGCCAGGAACATCAGAAGACACACAAAATAAAGAGAAGTCCAAACACAAAACTAGTCAGGCAGCAACAAAAATCAGGACTCCCACAAAAAAAAAAAAAAAAAAAAAAGCTGCTTTCAAAAGGCAGTAACAAAACCAAACATTACATCCAATTTGTCAACAAACTTAACTTAGAGCTCCCATTCCTTCCCCCCTTTTTCCTTTTTTTTAAATGTCCATGATTACCTATTGGCTCCTTAGTTTTACTTCCACAGAGATCTCCTGGAGTTCTACAGTAAAACTATGCATTAATTATAGCAAGAAATAAGTCCTAGTGGAAATCACAAAACAAGTTCTCTCTTGTACAGATCCCAAGCAACACACAGCATGTCCTGCACAGCCACCATGTAAATATCTCTGCTTACCCACACTCCCCCTTCCACGGCAAGGCACAAACAGGTCTCTGCAGAGCCAGCCTCCCACAGACTGCCCACGGCCAGCCCAGCATTACACGGCTGCTTCACTGAAAGGAGGCAATTTCACAGGCTTTCTCTTCAGCATGACAAACTGCCCAAGGGCTCTGTCCCTAACCACTGAGACAGCCTGGCAACCCTCACATGCCCAAAGGGTTCTTTAGGAAAAAGGCAGGACACTTCCCACTGGAGGGGAAAAAAACACAAACCACCACAGTTCATGGAAGTTTAAGCAGTGCCACTGAGGGCGCTTGTCCATTTTAAATTGAGCACCTGGTTGCAATAAAAAGTTGAGGTACTCAGAAGGCTGTTGAGGGTTGGGTCTTCACCTACATCTGCACATGCAAAGCCCAATATCATCTTCCAGGCATTAATTTAGGGCAACAGTCCAGCTCCATCCTATGTAACCAAGCAGCATCCAGGTGGGATGACCAACTTCACTGGCCCTTCCACACTTCCATCTGACCAGTTTCGTACAGCTCTTGGAGCAGTTATTTCTCAAAAACTCCAAGAGACAAAGATTCCTCAAAGACTCCTTCCTGCAAGTCAGAAAAGATCCTTCAGGAGTGATGTGTATGATGGTTAGTGTTAGTTCAGGGGTTTTTACACACACACCAAATAGCAGACTGAAACCTGTTCCTGCTATTTTAGAAAAACAGAGCTGCTTCTCACCTTGGAAAGCAGAGGAGCACACATGTAGCAGAGGGAATGTCTTCAGATACTCAACATCTGTCAGATCTCTGATAAAGGACCCATTCCCTTTCACCTTGCCCCCTCCAGCTGGCACACTGATGGCAGATCCTAACTCATTTGAGCTAATTTAGAACAGAACACTTCAGGAAACCAACACCTGCACCTAACTCCTCATAATGCCAAACTGATTCTGCCAGCAAACTCCCCATCAGTTCCTTTGCACCTCACTGATTAATGGCTCTTAGTAATAAGATAGACAAAATCCAGCCCTGAAACCCTAATTTGATGGTGCAGAATGAATCCATGATATCCCTCCCCAGGGGCTCAGACAGCCCTGGCTGCACACTGGGAGACAGCACAAAGGATAAAAGGGAGCTCTCCCAAAAGCCACGTGTAAGGAAAGCAAAATGAAACGTACCACAGAATACCCAGGGTATGTAGCAGCAGGTCCCAGCCCCAAAAAGGAGTGTGCAGGCCACAGAGCCAAAATCAAATGCCCACCATACGTGGGGGTACAAGTGGCTTTTGTCTCTTACAGTAGAAGTCTCTGCAGAATACAGACCAAGAAACTGCTCTTCAGCAGCACCAACAAAGCAGGTTTCACCGGCAGTCCACAGGCTGCAGGAAAGGCACACACATGCCCATGCACACAGTGAGGTCAAGCACAAGCACCAAGGACTTTCCCCTAGACAACTTTGAGGAAGCCATGCAGGTTTGTCTCTTGCTTGGCAAGAGAAGAATACTGTGTTCCTTGGTATTAAAGAGCCATCTAAGGGAAACTCTGACCTGAACCAGAGTTCTGAGAACAGGATGTCATGCTGGGGAAAGACCATTTTTAGGTACAGTATCATTTAATTCCCCTGAAGTTTTATATACATTGTTCACTTCAAGAGAGAAATTTGGAAGCATTACTGTTTTGAGGACAGTGAATACACTTTTCAGACGTGTATTACAAGCATTTCTTATTTATTAGCAAGTCTTGGCAAAAGGGGAGGGATTAAGTTTTCTATTTATAGAGACGGAGAGCTACACAAAGGCTGAGTGATGTGCCCAGGGTTACAGGTGAATCAGTGGTAGGGACACAACAAGGTGCCCTGACTCAGAGGCAGCTGCTGTCAGCACGAGGCAATGCCACCCAGCTGTTGTGCTCCCTGAAGCCAGGCTTAAGTTATCTTCTTCTCATGGCACCAGTCAGTTCCCAGTGAATGTCTGTCAGGAATGCTCCAAAACCCCAAAGAAGAATGCTCCAAAACCCCAATTATACATAACAGAAGATAACCCCAAGGAAAAGTGGTCTGAGGCACACAGAGGAAAGCATATCCCTGTGGAATGTGTTTTGCACCTGTGGAACACAGACCCTATCAGAACAGACACCTCCAAGACATGTTTCACATTCTTTCATATCATCCTTCCCTTCCCCACATGCTCACAGAACTCTCACTTGCAGGGTAAGAGCAATTGCTTACACACAACAGGTGTTTCTATATCATCAGCTCCCAGTAAGGCAGGTTAGCAGCTGGTAACATGGAGGAAGAGGCAGCACTGCATTTCTCCTGTCAGTCATCTGTAACAACTCCACACACCACTGTGGGAAATCCCAAAAGCTTTCTAATACAGACTGGGGTCACATCACACTAGCAAAAAGAATGCTTCAAAAGAGGGGCATGAGCTTCAGGAAGGATCTGCAGCAGAGCAAAGATCCCAACTAAGAGACAGACCTGTCATGGATCAGTTCCTCTGCATCACTCTACAGTTATATCAGGTCTCCCAAAGCAGCATTATCAGTACAGATGGAAACTTAGACAACAAAGTTAAAGCACGCTGGCTGCACCACACAGCACTCACCTTGCTGCCTATATCTTCTCTTCTGTTCCCAGGCTTGCTTCTCCTCAGCTTAATGGAAGGGGAGCGAAGCAGGTTTTTGATCCGACTCGTTATCGTAGACCCTTCGACTGACATCATCTCCAGGTGCCACGAAGGATTCACCCCACACACAGACTGTGCCTGGGGAACGAGCCCAGGTCTGAGGCAGAAACACCACTGTGCTCAGCCTTGCTCCCACACATTCACATATCTCTCAGCGATTCTGCTCAGGAACTCCACTCCTGTTACACTGCAAAGCTATTCACAGAGGATGGCAGACTTTCCTTTTGCAGATTCCAGAGGATCAAATCAGCAGCAATCTAAACTGAAAGATGCACCCTGAGTCAATACAATATTCACAATAAATTCAATTCTAGCCTCATCCTTTGCAAGAAATATAAACGCAAGAGCTTATAGGGATGGAGGCAGCACTACTATTTTCAGAGGCTTCAACACAAATTATCATCCATTTAATATAAATTAACCACCCACACCAATTCCCAAATCCAAAATTTAGATTTTGCACTTCAATATTTTCTTATGACAAAGACAAAAATTCCCACCCCTTGGTTTAGCTCCATACACATCGATTCCACCTTATGCTTCACAGCCTGGAAAGCACAATGCTGTACCTGACTATTAAACAGCGAGTCGCAGAAAAACCCCGAGAATACACACGAGGGAGTTTTTAACTCTCACAAATCTATCTCTGTTTCAAGTCCACACAATTCCACAGTGTGTGACAGCAGATAATAAAGGCATTTGATGCTTCCACGTCCCCCCGCCCGAATTTATAAAGTGAATCGAGGAGACACTATAGCTGCTGCCAAGGATTACAGACCCCCGGCCAACACCTTCACCTTTCCCGAAGAGCCGGTGCTGGCCGGGGGGAAGAGGGATGCAGCCAGAGCCTGCAGTGAATTATCCTCCCGGCTTCTGTGCAAAATGGGGGCGGAGGGAAGAAAGAGAGAGACACAGAGAAGGGGAGAGAGAAGAGAGGAGAGGAAGAGAGAAACGTCCAAGCCAGCATAGCCGGCAGCCTCCTCCCTGCGGCGGCAGCACTGCGGGCGAGGGGCCGCGCCTCCTCCCCCCGCCCCAGCCCACCCCGCCGCG
>JANPWX010000339.1:1218534-1286390 GCA_024734555.1 Trochalopteron elliotii
CAAACCGCGGCGCCGGGGGCGGCGGAGGGAGACGGACGGCGCTGGCGGAGGGATCGCGGAGTGGCGGCCGTGCCCGGGCTGTGTGGGGAGCCTGTGCTAGGCTGTGTCTGGGGAGGCCGCCGGCGATAGTCGAGCTCCAGCGAGGTCTGATGTGGATCCCAGGGCGCGTCTCCCACACAAGAGCCAAGCGAGACCCGGGGGAAGGTCAAGGTCATGTTAGAGGCCCGTCCTGCCGTGCCCGCTGCCCCTCAGGGCCCGTGGTTGCACCCGCCGCCTCCACCGTGCCCTGTCAGCCTGTCCATCTTCTCCCTGGTTGAACCTGTTACTGTGGTGTCTGGCAAAATGGAATGCGTGTTGGCTTGACATCCAAACTCTATATAGTAGTTCCCAAAAATAACCAAACTACACTTGCCCTGATACCACCAACAACAGCTAAGCAAATAGGGAGCATCCCTTGAACAGTGACACCAGAAATTTGCAAAATTGGCCCATATACAATACAAGAGGTAGGACAACAACAGATGTCATTTAACCCATCTTGGTCTCTTGAACACGTTGAATTGCTGGTGCAAATTAGTGTGTCTACAATTCAGCTGCACTGTTTGTGGACCCTCTGTTTTGGATTTGTTGCTCCTTTTGACCAAAAGCATTTACAAATCTTGGGTGCTTCCTACTCGTTCAGAGCGGGTTGGCACACCATGCCTGGGTGTGTTGCTGTCGCTGGGGGTGTCACAGTCTCCTGACTGCCCTCCACACCTGCCTGGCCATTCCTGGCTTGTCACCACATCCTGCCTGTGCCACAACAGGAGCCTTCTGGGGAAGTGACAGAGAAGGGGACCGTGGGACTGCGTGACCCTGCTGCACTGGGGTGGGAGAGGGGACAGACGATGTCACCTTGTGCCCCATAGTGTGGGACGGCCAACACTTCACATCTGGTGTGTGGATCTTTTACTGGGGCTACCATCTTCACAGAGGTGGCGTGGAGGCTGCTGGCAAAGCCACGTCCATAAGCAGCTGAGCTGGGTATTCCTGAATGACCACAGGAACCCACAGCCACACAGTGCCGTGGTTGGGCCCCACTGCATGGGTTCCCGACTATGATGAAGTCCTGGAGCTCCTTCTCCCCTCAGCTCTTCAAACTTTTCATTAGGAGTCTGGCAGCCCATTGGCACATCAAGATGCCCATGGGATCAGAAATTTGGACACTTGGGTGCTGGCTCCTAGCAGGTGAGAGCCTAGAAGTAAATATACATCAGGCCAGCAAGAGGGTTTTGCCCTGGAGCTGTCTAATACCTGTTCCCCAAGGAAGAGTTCAGAAGCCCCTAGGCTAATTCCCGTGCTTCCCAAGTGGGAAGAGAGACAGCTGCCCTACCATGCCATGGCAGCTACTAACCACATGTAGGAGGTGGGGAGGCAGATTTCACCAGCCAGCAACCCTGAATTGCTGTCAGGGGGCATACATTTAGGATGTAGTTCTCTCTCTCAGTCCTAAGAGGTTGTCCATGTCGACATTGGTCACACCACAGCCCTAAAGGGGGAAAGGAAACCAGCCTTTCATAGCATGGAAAAGTCCTGCTAGCTCCCTCTTCCTTAACATGCCCTGCCATTTATTGCAATTTGTCCTACATCCTTGGAGTATCTTTCTGTCTCCCTATTGCCTACTGTGGGTGACCTGCTCCCTTTCCTGTCTTTGGTGACTGCCCTGTCTTCAGTGGCTAATTCAAACCCAGACTGTTCATAGCAATTGGAGATGTTCCTTCCAAACATACAGGCTGTGAAAATTGCTGAAGTTCAGGCAGAGATTTACAATGACAAATGATCCACATGGGTTATGGTCTTCCCCATGGCAGCCAGCACAACACCAGCATCACAGCTTGTGGCTGTGTGAACCTGCACCACCAGAATTTCAGGAAAAGTTTGTTTGCATTCCAGGTGGGATTCTGAGCAGGCACAAGGGCTTGCAGGACTAGGATCTTAAGGTTTGTCTGGTCAGAAACCTGCATAAATTGATGAAAACACCCAGAGGCATAATAGGGCGTGCTTCTAATCTCTATCAGTAACTTGCAGGAAGTGCATTTAAAATGTCAGTGTCTAACCTTTGATAACTTTTGTTTTGATACACATGCCAGAGAGAAATCCATGCTTGTTGCTGTGTCAAAATGTCACAGGGTTCTGGGAACTGTGGCTTTTTCAAAGATATCAAATTTTGTGGGATTTACAATAAACTTACAAGAGTTGGTAACATTGCAGTTGTTTTTAAAATAGAAGTAATTTAAGTCCATGGAGCTAAGAGTGTATATATGGAATCACGGAATCATATGGGTATCTAGCTTTCAGCCCCAGACATAGTCTGCAGCTGAAGAGGTAGCACATAAGAAAAGGATTCTTTTAGAAAATGTGAATGTTGTCCATTCCTACAAAACCTCTTGTCCTATTGCTCAATAACAGTGTCTTTATGCTAAGGGTGAGGAGAAACTCATGAAGGAAACCAGGCCTGCTGTTGCAGCAAAAATGAAATCCCTCTTCTAGAAAGATTTACACATATGCTTAGTTTTATCCAGGCTATTAATTCTAGTCAGTGGAACTACTGACAGTGGATATGGAGTTTGAAATGTGCACCAGCCTGTACAGGACTGGGACCTGGCACTGCACAGTTTAAAAAAATGTAGTTGATAGTTCTTAAATTTCTGCTGTTCAACACTAAAACATCAGAGTCATCCCATTTGAGAGAAACATGCATACTTTTGAGAAAGAACGGAGGGATGTCTTTGAAAACATGAGACAGCTGAGATGTGTGCTTGTGAGACGCTGTTTAAATGCAAGTAGGATTGTTCCTCTTTTGTGGGGAGCTGAGCACAGCATAATGTGATTTGTGATTACAATTCTTTGTGTCTGTGAAGCGACTGAAGAGATGGGATAACTCTGAAACATCACTGGACTTCTAAATTCACTGAAAAGGAGCTGGGACAGGGAACAGATGGTTCTGACTTTCAGACTAAAGCATACTACCTTTCTACTTATATTTGGAGCAGCATGAGATGTCACAGTTTCTTCCATTTGTCCTAAAGAGAAAGATCTTGCCAGTGGTTTTTAAGGACACTTTTTCTATAGTTTCATTAATAAAAACTCTTGCCCTTTTTTCCTTTGATCTCTATAATACAGAGGGGAAACGGGCAGGAAACACCAGTTTCCTCTAGTATTGCAGTACAAGTCTTGCTGCACTGTTTCGTTGTTAGAGGTATATGATTTTCCAACTGTGACATCAAATTTATGAAAGGTTAGTACAAAACCCTTGCACTGACTGTACAACCACTGGAGTTTAGCTGGAGTGAAACCAGAGCAGATGATGCTGTCCTGCATGGCTTCTGTTCTCCCAGCCCTATCCTCCAAGAAATACCAAACCACTTGAAATGGAGAAACTACTTTTCATTCAGTGGTATGACTAGAAGCATTTGGTAAACCTGCTGCTCCATGAGAAGCCTCCTGATGTTGCTCTTGCTCGTGGTGTCCAAAATGAGCTCTCCCATGGCAGCAGTCAGGCTGGTAATCTGCTGGCCAGTCATTGTGCCGAAGCTCATTAAAGGTGCCTGTGTGGCTTGTGCTGGGGCCAGTGCTTCACCCTGAGCTCACTCACCCCAGCACTTGCTGCTGTTTCTTTTGTTGTGTCATTATTGCCTCCTCACTATTGCCACAGATTACGTTTATTTCTGAGCAAGGCTTGTATTCTTACAGTATCTTCCTGTAGGGCCCATCTCCACAGGCAGTGCCTTGACTGAGATCAGTTAATGATAACCAAAAGCAACAGGATTTTCAGCTTCACTCTAGAGTCATGAATTCTTCCTTGACAGAAAGGATAATGTACCATTAATAAATTATGTCGTTTATCTTTGACGTTTCCAGCATTTGGTCTTGAATTATGTGTTCCTAAAGAAGTCTTCTGACAGATGCCTTAAATAATGAAAGAACAGATGCCTCAACAAATTAAATGTCATATTTTTAAGCACTAGGTAATGAAGTATCTGAAAATGTTTTTCTCTGTTGCAGAAGTCCTCTGTGCTTTTCTAAGAAACAGCATTTTGCAGAAGTTCTGTAATGCTGTAGGGCTCTGTAGGGCTCTGAGCAAAAGGAGCATCTTGGAAGTGATTTAAAAGAAAGTTATTTTCCTAGTTAAGAATATGGTGATAAAAAAAAAGTGCATAAAAGAAGACACAAAGCAACACAGCAGAATGCCCCATGAAACCTCTCAGTGTGATATTAAAACTTTCCTTGAACCTGTTCTCCTTACAAAGCTCTTCTCACCTCCTGTGGCCAGGCAGGGAGCATGAGGTGAGTCTCCAGACAGCTGTGTTCATGTGCTGAGGGCAGATGTAGTCCCATGACTGGATACACTAAGTGCTTTCCAAACTCTCTGTGTGATGAGGCTGCAAGGTGCTCTGTGCCTCTGAAACCCTGATATGTTGATACTACATCTCAGCCAAGCCCCTGGGTGATAGCTTGATTAGCTTGGGGTTTTGCCATTTTAAATTTGTTTTCTCGGTCAGAAAAACAGATCTGAGGAAGGATTTCATTTTTTCAGACACGATGTGCTGGAGCTGACCTGCTCTCTGGTACTAAGGGAGCACCAAACTGGAACCTGTGGCAGCCAGCATGAGCAACTGAGGCCAGATCAGTGACCAGGTGAGTTAGTCAGGGATCAGTGTCACCCTCATGCGGATTCACAGCTCCCACACAGCTTAGAGGATGGGTTGACCACCTTCACATGTGCCTGCAGAAGTAGTGGGGACAGACATTTTGCTCCAGACCCTCACTGCTATGTTCCTGAGCAGCTTTCAGGCCAAGTGAAGAGTGGAGAACACATTTTTCCCACAAGCTTTAAACTCTGTGAAAGAAGAGTATTTGGTCTTCTCCTGTAAGATCTGCCTACCCTCCAACCTCCAAAGGACCATCGTGCTGCTTTCCAGTTAGGATAATGACTGTCATTTCACCCTCACAGGATGTTGATTCAGCAGGGTCATTATGCCTTTTTCCTCCTGTTGACTTCTTGTTAGAGCAGTGAACAGCAGGCACTCAGAGGTGGAGAGAGAGTGGAGGAGGAAAGATAAACAACTTTGGTCTAGTCCAGAATAAAAATAACCATATGAGAAACTAGACAGGTAGAGGGTAAGAGAAGAAAAGAAGCTACCAGACAGTATAAAGAGGGCATTTTGTGTTTTACTTTTTTCTAACTAGGAAAATGAATATGAACTTAATAATAATTTCATTATTACTCTCTTAACTAGATATGAATTTGCCCTGGCAAAAGGCACCAAGAATTCTTTTCTGAACACACAGAGGCCTCCAAAGCTTAACATACAGTGAGTGTGTCAGGTGATGAAACCCAGAGTTAGTTGCTTTTGTTGACTTGTTTTCTGGTAGTGAGCTTTGTCCCTTCCTGTCTCTCATTTTTTGCCACAGCTACAAGGGATAAGCAGAATGAGTTTCTGGAAATTGTTTCCAACCATAGCTTAGGTCTTTTTATCAGGCTCCTGATACCTGACTTGAAATGTTTAAAATCCAGCCAGCAGTTACAGAGGATCTTTTCTTCATGTGTTCCCATAGAAAAGTCATGTGGACATCTATGGTTCATAATGCATCCAGGGAGAATATGCTTATACCATAGATCCCAGCTGTGCTTTAAAAAAAGAAAAATATACATTCATGATTGCCATTCAGCTGGTTGCCAGGAAATTGTGCTGATAAAGAGAAACCGTGGGGAGTACAAACAAAATATGTAGTATAGAAAGTCCAGCTGAAGATAGAAAGTTACTGCTTAGAAAAGGCTTGTATCCACTAAGGACTAATATTTTCTGTAATAAAGCAAAATGTGCAGAGATGTACTTGGAAATCCCAGGCACAGCTACACTCACTTCTTTCTGAATTTGAAGACTATCCCCTAAACTAAAGGGAAAAATTACAAATCCATTTCAATTTTGACTCTGCTATTGTCACAGGTGAACTAGTCTGCTTATGTCTCACTCCTGTATTTCAAGGGATCAACAAAACTTATGCCCTCAATTAAAACTATTTTTAACATAATTAGCAAAGTGCGCACAAGTGTCCACTCAGCTGTCAAAGCAAGGCTGTGTTCTGACTCACCTGGTGCCTGAGGCACGTGTGCATCCGGTGTGAAGTGAGGTGTCCTTCCAAGCCTGCTGTGATGTGGCAGATGTGATTGATAAAAAAGAAATCCGTGCCAGCTGACTGAAGCCTGGAGGGATGGCTCTGGACTTCCCACAGCCACCTTGGGCAGCATGTGTGGTGAACAGTCCTCGGGGGAGCCTCACCAGCACCTGAGTGCTGCAGGGGCAGACGAGCCTGGCACGGCACTGCAGGGGCCAGTGGCTCCCTGAGAGCAAGGCCGCCTGCTACTTCTGTTCAGCCTCTCCACTAGTACAACACTAGTTGTGTGGCCTGGCCCACACATTTCTGCAATAGCCAGCTTGTGGAGGGAGATAAATGATGTTACAACCCTATTAAATTTCCACCAGAAGCAGGACCTGTCTTTGTTGTCCATTTTTCAGTGGCAGGGGATGAGAGTGCTCTGCGGCAGCTGCTGAATGTAAACGTGTTGTGTTTCCTGCTGGATACATGGAGGTTACGAGGGAGGATAAACATCAAGTACTGAGACAAAACTCAGCCCAGACACTGCCTGGGGCCAGTGAACTCACCACCATCACATCTTTGGCTGGTCAGACAAGCCATGACATGGTACCCAGGCTAATCCACAGGGGTCCTTTCAAGCTTAGATCTAAAGATTTTGGCCCCCTTTACACACAGGACAAAATGGTTTGACAGTCTCAAAAGCCCTCAGTGGGATTGCAGTGTTGCATGAACTCTGTCACTTTTGGACCGTAGTTATCTGGGACCTTAGATGTGGGTAGAGACAAGAGCAGCACCATGCAGATAGGAGAAGGCTGTCTCCTATTTACTGGACAGGTGCCAGGGCTGGCAGCCACACAGAGATTGGATGTTGGATACTCCTACTTGCAAGGGGAGTCCAGAGCTGAAAACCACATGATAGGAAAGCATTTGACTGAGCTGGTACTTAAATAAGGGATGCCAAATCCTTGTTCCCTTTTGTAGGAGTTGTTTGTGTTCCATTGTTCTCCCTAATTACTGCTCTCTGGAAATACATACCACAGGATGAAATTACCATTGAACTCTAGGAGTGATAAAGGCCTCCCTTAGAGAAATCACTTTATACCTTTCCCAGTTTTGGGCCCATAAACTTTGCAGTGAGTGGGGCTGCAAATATCTACACAATTCATTGTGTTGGCAGTGGTCTTAAGGTGTTTGCAAAAGGTAGTCCAGAAGAGCTACTTTCCACAAATATCTTAAGAGTACTTGCAAGTGCTCACTGAGCAGAGGCTGAAAGCTGCTGCGTGGCTGCTCTAAGATCACCCAGAAGCCCGTTCACTGTTCAGTTGGGCTATGTTATGTTGGACCAGCTGAGGT
Organism: Trochalopteron elliotii; assembly: GCA_024734555.1. Taxonomy (NCBI): domain Eukaryota; kingdom Metazoa; phylum Chordata; class Aves; order Passeriformes; family Leiothrichidae; genus Trochalopteron; species Trochalopteron elliotii. The sequence continues at coordinate 1,226,029 of JANPWX010000339.1, forward strand.
TAAAGAGAGCTCCTTACTGTTCCAGGCACAGAAGGGGATCACAAGATAGGTTTTCCAGCATGTGTCTAAACATCTGATTGTCCTTCATTTGTCCTCCCTCTGGTAGCGTAAGCAAGAGCATACAAACTAACCATCTTCACTCCCAGACTGTTCTGCAGTGGAAAACAGGAAGCTGTTGTTTTCCAGATTCAGCCCTCTCAGAAGATGCCTTACCACTTTCTATGTGTGGTAGAGGGGAACAATGCCACTGTATCACTTGGCTGATGTCTCCCTGACTGTTCTTACGTGGTGAGGCCAGCTCTGCACAGACTGCACGGATGGCACTCAGCACAGAGGCTGGCCCTGGCCCGGGGACCTGAAAGGACAGTTGCTTGCAAACCCCACTCTGCTGAGCTGGTGTTCCCAATGGCCTGCTGTCTAACCTGCCCCCCCTCCCCAAGAGTATGTAGGTCAGTGTTCACATTGTTTTCCTCTGAGCCTCGACCGCTCCTGTTTTGCCACTTTGTTTGCAATTAGCTCATACTTCTGTAATTGACCTAAATAAGCCTGTTTGTTTCATTTTCCTCCATCCCATGCCTTATGTTTCCAGAGAGCTGTAATTAATAAGAACAATGCAGCATGAATATCTTCTGCAAGCCCAAAGCAGGCAGTGCCCTGGCTGGAGTTAGTCCTGCTCTTGGTGCTCTGCAGCAAGCTGACAATGTAAACCAGAATTCAGGCAGCTTTGGGTTTTGCCCTGAGAAAAAGACAACATGACAGACCTTACAGCTTGACTGTGCAGTATGGCCTCCACAGATGCCTTTCATTCTTACTACTGTTAGCAAAATTAAAGAACTAGAGCAAAACTGTAAGTGAGCAAGTAAATACAAAAGTCCCTCTGATAGCAAGTGATGTCAAAGCGTTATATGGCAAGCCATGAAACTCACCCATTTGTATCAGTTTTTGCAGCTGCTCACTTTGCCTCCCACAATCACATTTAGCACAGTGATGATGTTCTAAATTTCCTCTCATGTCACAACTCTGCCCTCCCCATGAGGTCTGAGGTGTGAAAGCTGGAATATCAAGTGCAACAGAGCATGGAAGTTATCCCACTCAATCTCTCATGCTGTTGGGCAATACTCAGGTTTCAGGCACTGCTTTTTGCCTCAGTTTCCCCATCTGTTCTCATGAACTCCTGCTTTGAGGGGAACATCTCATGAATATTTCCTTTATTTGCGCTACTTTTCACCTTTCACATCCTTAAAAGACAAAAGTAAACATCAAAGCAAAACCTTGCAAGAGAGTTTTTCCCAAAACTTCCTGTTGTGTTCCAGACCCTCTCACAGAGATGTTCTGCTGCTTCCCACCAGAGTGCCCATTTCTGTGTCCCCCTCCTGCAGGCAGGGTGTGTCTGGGTCCGTATGTCAGGTTGGCACAGAGGTCAGTACCAAGGCCCACAGGGGTTGTTACAGAGCCTGTAGAAGAGGGCTTAGCACTGTGGCATCCCTGAACACCAAGCTCCATCCTCTCAACTCAGAGGTGCTGGAGAAAGGCACAGGGAATGAAATGCAAACTACATATTGTGCTGTTTGGAAACCAAATACCAGAAATTTTGGCACTTCATCTATTTGCAGTTTTCCTGACGTGTCACCAGTATCCTACCTAACAGTATGCAGTCAATATCAGTCCCTTTGCTTGTGCTTGCTTCTCTAGAGAGACTCTGAGAGGACTTTAGTAGGTGTCAGAGGCAAAGCACAACTCAGTCCCAGGGTGGACTCTGTTCAGCAAGCAAGGAGATGACATGGAGATAGGCACAACAGGAGCTGTGGCATTTGGTTGTGGAACTGGGGTTTTCTTTCCAGTAAGCCCAAATTTTGTGCCCAACTTTAACTTAATTTCCTTGAGAATTAGGGCAACAAATTACCATAAACACCTTTTAAAATCTCCTCCATTTAACCTCTTGCTCCTTGACAGAGACTTTGAGATCCAGGTTTCCCCCTTTCTCTGTAATATACCTTGGCTAGCAAAATTCACCATGCAGAATGAAATCTGAACTTTCCACTCCCCATGGCAACCATAATTCAATTAAACAAGACAAACCTTGGACAGCAGTTGGTCCTTGGACGGGACGTGGTATACTAAATATGATACCAGCAGGAGGAGAGTGAAACACAAAACTAGTGAAACAATCCTGTTAAAAGAGAGTTGGCAAATGAGTGCCCTTCAGGACAAGGACACACACAAACACACATGCTCTCTCCTTTCTTTAGTCCAGCACATTTTACATAGATGACAACAAATAGGAAGGACTGGGAATAATGGCAACTTCTGTGTCCTTGCAAGATTATCTGAAGAGCAATCAAGTGCACATTTAACTTGTACGGATGGATGCATTTGTTCCCGTTGCTAATGTGCAAATACAGGTCTGACTAGGGATGCTTTCCCTAAGCAGTGCCAATGTGGGCAGAAAACAAATGTCAAATACAAGAAAATTGCACACAGCCTGTTAGTCATCTGGCACAACTGACTGAGAGGGAAATATAAAAGTATAGCCACACACTCTCATGGTGGTGAAAAAAAGAAAACGCCGTGACTAAATACCAAAGTCACAGCAAACCCAAATATTATTCTCAGAATTACTAGAATTAGGAAGGCTGGAAGGCTGGTAGCAACAACCCAGAAATGTTGTCCAGGAAGAGGCACTATCTCCATCCCTTGAGGTTTTTAAGTCCTGGATAGAGAAAGACCTGACCAGCCTGGTTTGACCTCACTACTGCCCCTGCCCTTGACAGGAGGCTGGACTACAGATCTCCAGAGGGCCTTTCCTATGTGAATTTTCCTATGATCCTATGAGTGCCTGTGATCTGGCATATGAGAAGGCAACTACTGACATTGCCATGACAACAAACTGGGTTTCTGCTGGTGTTGCAGCTTCCTGCAAAGAGAAGAGTGCATGCTTCCTTGAGGGAAATGCTCACAAACCCCCCAAGATTTATAGCACTAGATTCCTTGGCACTTTGCTTTCAATCTAATGAAAGAATTAATAGGTTATCAGCCTGTTGCACAGTTCATTTCTGCTTCTGTTTCAATTTTCTTTTTTTTTTAAGATCGTGAAGAGAAAATTACATGCAATCTTGCAAAAAGGAGATAATTACATCCTCCCCCTTGGGGAGACAACCAAAATGGCTTCGGAAAATACTCTCAGTGCCAGTGGGAGGCAGCCAGCCAGAAGCCAGGGCCAGCTGCATGTGGCTGTGCACAGCCAGCCCAGTGCTGTATTCCTTCACCATTTGCCCTGTGGCCTTCCTAAATAGAAGCACATGAAGCAAAACACTTCCAATGTTTTGCTCAAATACTGCAAATGAAATCTCAGCTGCAGTAACCAGGAGTTGAACACTCGAGGCAGTGGCGCTGCTGTGGCCAGTCACACACCTTGGGGCAGAGGCAGGGCTGAGTGACCTGGGGGGTGCTGGGCTGCCCAAAGCCCCTGTGGGCTCCTGAGGCTGCAGGCAGAGGATGGGGATGTGGGACTCTGGTACCACAGCTGCTGCCCTGGCAATGCCCATGGGAGAGCTTCGAGACACGAGAGCACTGAGGCCTGAGGTGATGCAGCTGCAGCAGCAGCTCTGTGTCCAGCCACACAAGGGCTCTGCTCTCTGCCACGTCTGCCTCACACCCGGGTGTCAGCAGCACTGAGCACCTTCAGAGGCACAGGACTGCTTGGTTTCCTGCACACTTCCCACTTGCACTGTCTGCCTCTCAGCCAGAGTCAAGGATCCAGCCCCCTGGGACTCACCTTCAGCCAGGAATAACTTCTGGCTTGGGGCAATTTTAGTAGGTCACCAACGCCGCTGGCTTTTCCTTTGGCAGTTATGCTTTTCTTCCTCACCCTATGAAAATCAAGTTTTCTTTCAAACATGAATGTGCCCCTTGTAAGCTGATCTGCAATATAATTATTTTCTCCCTTGCTCAGCAAACTTTGCAAAACTGGACATTTTCCCCATCAAAGCCAGACAATGAGGCCTTGTCTACACTGGAGCACAGTAGTAACAATTCCCACTGTGGCTGCCATCAGTTCAGCTCGCCTGGTGGGAGCCGTTTATTAATTTTTTTTCCTGAAGGCTAAACCTCCCAGTTCAAGTTGATTGCTCCACATGTCAGAGCCACAAAACATTTGTGGGGTGAGATTTTTTTTGTCATAGACATTCAAAAGCTAGGGAAGCAAATTCAAAGCTTTGCAAAAGCAGTCATGAGCAAGTCTGCTTGAGCCATTTTTTGAAACCAAGTAGCCATTATAATTTAGAAGTGCAGACACTGGTTGGGGAGCAGGAGTTAATCATTGTTCTTGCAAAAGGTTCACCAGCACCTCCTTTTCCTGTCATGCTTTTATAGCCACCCACCTTAACAGAAGTTAAAACACGATCACATCAAATCTACACCATTAAAAAAGGTATCAAAATAACCAGAGCAGGAAAATCATACTGCTGTATTATCCATCTCATATATGGAAACCTTCACACGTGTTTGAAGTTTGCTGAAACGTGGCCCATCTGAAGTTATCCAGCCCCGTAAGCTGTTCCCCCCTCAGAGAGGCCACACCACCACCTCGCAGACACCCCAAACCCAGCCAGCCCTGGCCCAGCCAGCAGCTGTCCCCGCCCTGAATCCAAGGGGCACATGTGGGGCTCCCACCAGCCCCCATCCGCCCCAGTGTCCTGCTCCCACACAAGGACTGCCCAGGCAGGGGGACCTTGTCCAGGCCTGCTGCCTTTCCAAGCCTGAGCATACAAACTCCAGCCAGGCTCCAAAGAGACACTAATGGTTGATCAAATCATGTTTTACTCTGGCTACATAACGTTTTATAGTAACATCCAGGCCCAGCACGTCTCAAAATAAGGCACGACATTAGCTCACACCTTTTCAAAGCTCAGCACTGCCTGTGCCTCAGGCTTAGGCAGGGAGAGACAAGGCTGTCCTATCAAGAGCTGTGTCCCCATGGGGCCATGCTCCCCCCTTGGCCCCCATGGTGGAGGACAGCGCAGCTTCACCTGTGCCAAGCAACAGCTCCTGCAGGAAGAGGCACCTTTAGCTGCTGTTTACACAAACAGCTCCAGCCTTCATTGGATACCAAAAGAAACCAGACACCTTGTCTCCAGTGAGGTTTTTCCTTCAGGAGAAAAGAATCTCAGCAAGGAATTCAGGGATCCCTTCAAAAATTTTACTGCTGTTTTAGGACACATGAGGCTGGAACATGTTTTGTGAATAAAAGACTACATCTGGCAAGCCCTCAGCCATTCAGAGAGCAGGGTGAGCCAGAGGGAAGCAGAAGAGGGCAGAGGGATGGGCGTGACACTACTTCTTTTCAGAAGAAAAAAGCCAGCATGTGCTTAGCAGTTGACTTGGTGCCAGAGGGTGAGTGTTGCCACAGACCTGGGCTTTGAGGGGCTGCTGTGTATGTGTGATGGCAGGCCAGGGAGCACGGAGGGAAGCAGCAGGGTCTAAACCCCTTTTCCTTACACAGAGGATGGGGCTCAGAGGTCCAGGCCTGAGCAGGCAGAAGGACTGGTGGAAGAAGGGGAGAAAGAGGAGCACCTGCCCCTCAGGCCAAGAGCAGCTTGTGCAGCTCCTGCAAAGGGGTCTGGCACACAGGGCACTGTGAAGACAGCAAGGGATGGGTGGTGGAAGAGCTGGCAGCAGCTTCCCCAGTTGCTTCTGCCAAACTACTGTGTCAGCTCCAGTGCAGACCCACCCTTCTCCTCTCCCTGCTGCAGGAAATCCTGGCCAGGCACTGAAATGGAGGCTATAGCGGCACGTGCTGCTGCAACAGCCTTCAGCGAACAGTGGTGTGCTGTCCTAAAAACACCTGTAAAGCTTTGTCCTGCTAATGGGCTTCTTGTTAAACACAACAGTCGAGCAACTGCTATAAATCAAACAAGTCTTGATCATACTTTCACACTGCAGAAGGTCCAGGAGTAGGGTGGGAGTCATCAGTGGCACCTCAGAGGCATAAAGAGTTTTATATCCTTGCAGTTCTCAGTAGCCTCAGCTGCAAACTGGAGCCCATTGCTCATGTAAGCCCTGCAGACCCACGTGAGCCTACAGACCTTGCCCAGACGCTTTGTGCCCATAGAGCCCCGTGCTCTGGAGAAGCCAGGGAGGAGCTGCACACCCCTAGGTTTTGCTGCTCTGTTAGGGGCAGCCACAGCCCTGCCCCAGCAGGTCTGGGATTTGGCCCGTGGGGCAGACCAGAAAGAGCTGGGCAGGCTGTTTCATACAGCTGTTAAGGAGTTAATCGGTGCTGAAAGCCTCTAAAAATGGCACACAGCTTATGCCTGCGTATCTTTTTTTAGCTGCTATTTAATTGCCTGGTTTCAGCCCACGAGGCACAGCACGCTGCGGCACTTGCCAGGGGCACCGCTCTGCGCCACGCGGGGGAACTACAGGGAGCCCTGCGCTCAGCAGGGACGGGAAAGGAAGTCAAAGGCAGCAGAAAAGCCTGTCTCCTCCTCCTCGGAGCGGGTCCCAGCAGGCTGGCAGAGACTGAGCCCTGCTCTTAGAGCACAGCAGCCCGCCTGCTCACACCCACCTGCCTGTGACTGCCCCTTGATACACTCCCCATCACATCCACATCTTTCACAGGCAAGGGATCCTGCTCCGCCGGCAGCTACTCCCATGCCGAGAGCAGAGACAGCTTGGCAAAGTGTTGCCTTTGGATTCAAGTCCCTCCACTCTGATTTCCAGCATCCACCTTACATCAGAGAGCCAGGGCCAACACTGTAACCTCGAGGAACCACAGTCCTGTATGCTGACAGCCCTACAAAAATCAGGGAGCCCTCACAAGAGCAAGATGAGCCAGGTAAGTGAGCACCATCAAAGCAAGGAGAGGTCTTGGCGCTTTGTGTCACAGAACTCTGCTGTGCTCACCGGAACAGGGGACAGCGGGGACATTCCCAAACACACCAGCACAGGTCACACACCCCAGGCTGCTGGGCTGGGTGCAGAATTGGATTAGACAGACACAGCCATAGGCCCCGAAGGCCTCCCTGGCATCGGGATGTGCTCACACTGATGAGCGTGCGGGAGGTCGTGTGGCTGGAAGCCCGGGGCAAAGGTCTTTCCAGTTGCTGGAAACACTGCACAGGAGGTTTGTGCTGGCAGCCTGCGAGGCCCAGGCAGCTGGTCAGGACACACTGAGGCTTTCCTCTTCATCAGAAAAGACCAAGACAAGTGGAAACTAAATCCTTTTAGGGGTAGCACTCTATTAACAGAATGAAGAGAGGGATACCTCTGGAAGAGCTCTCACCTGTCAGACACCTCCAACTCCCAAGAGACACAAGATGGGCAAATGAAGTGCGAGCTGAGGCAACAGAAAATCCAAATGAGCAAAACCAACCAAGTACACCATGGTGTAATGATACCTTTTTGGTCTGTAGCAGCAGTTAAAAGGGCAGATAGATGAGGCACTGAGCTCAAGTGACAACAAATGGCACTACAGTTCCTCCACTACCATGACCGCCAATGACAGCTATTTAGATTCCATTCATTGCCAATTATGGACAAACTGGTCCTGCACACTTTTGGATTGCATTTATAGACTCGAATCTGGCTGTAGCATCAGTTACAGCACAGGCACCCTCTAACTCTTTCATTGTCAACAGAGTTTATTTGTACCACCATCTGCATCTCCAAGAACACAATGAATATGTTGGAAAACACACATCCCAGCACAGATTATTGGACTCTATTGGAAAGTTCTTTCCATTGCAAGCCTGACTGGATATACTTCATGCTTATATTTCCTTCTATTCCAAGAAGTAACTTTAGCCCTTAAAATAAGGAGTAATAGGATGAGGCCTTCCTGAACGGTTTAAGGATAAATTTCAAAAAATAATGTTGACTGTGTCAACCATTTTTATTAACTCTTTCCTGTAAGGTCTGATGTTTCTCTTTAAATAAAAATAAATTCTGTGACATTTCTTCTCCAGTCAAGAACCTTACCCTCATGTGTAGTTGTTCTCTTCATTGTATTTTCTTGTATTTTCTTTTCTCAGGTCTGTAAGACTAACTTCTCATTTAGAGAAAGGTACTACATAACAAAGAAAAAAGTACCACCAAAAAAAGGGGAAAAAACCCACAAACACAAGCAAACAAAACCCCCAAAAAACACTCACCACCAAAAAAAACCCAACTAACCAACCAACCACCCACCAAACAAAAAAATCCCAAAAAAAGAACCCACACACATTTGCAAGTGTGTTATCTTCCAGTTACTGCACATGGAAGCCATAGACAGCTACTCATTAAGGGCATTTTACCTATTTCATTTGAAAAAAGCCTCTCTCCTCTGACACTTCGCTTAAAGGCAGATGTGCAAACCTGTTCCATTAGGACAGCCCTTGTGTTCAACCTCTCTAAAGGAAACAGATACAAAGGATAAACCCAGGCTTGGGGCTGAGGCAAGGAATCTGAAGAATGCTTTTCTGTGGGCTTAATCTCTCTGCTCTCAGGTGTTTTTTTTCTTTCTGTGCCATGACCAAATGTTAACCCCCCTTGGCTTCCTGCTCAGGATACATCCTGTAGAAAATAAAGTCCCTTTGGTGCCTTTTCTGCACTCAGCAAGTCAAAATTCCCTCTTATAAGCAAGACATTTCCTGCATACTACTAAGACTTAAGGCAAAAATCTCTGAGTTGTCTGAACCAAACCTGGATGTTTGCGCTGCCAAAATTTCTGCCTCAGAGTATTCCTGTACCACTTGCTCAGGTCCAATGCCACATGTCACCAACAGCCCACCACATTATTTCTGCTCCCTCTCTCTCCCTGGAACAAAGTTGCAAAGCCAGTTTCTAGTTGACCTTGATTGGTTTATTTTAGTTTTACACTTTGTCCCTCACATACAGTTAAGAGTCTTGAACTGTTAGATTTCTACAAAAATATCAATTTTTCAAAAGCAAAAAAGAGGGAAAGATATATTTTAATATATAAAAGGAAAAAAGCTAAATCTGACATTTCATTATATTCTTAAAAACATTCCAGTCTATTTACAGATGTGTAAAAAAACAAAATCCAGGTCTCTTGGTCAAGCGAGAGCGTGCACCTTGCAGGGGTTTCCTTGGTTCTCCTGTTTCCAGAATCTTCTCATTAGGTGCCATATTCTATGATTATTGCCTCAAATGACAGCTTACGTAATTTTTAAAATGTTTGGGAGCTTAAGGGAAGAGCAAAGAGTAAGGATTTAAATTCATAGCAAAATATTGTGCTACAGACACGAGACAGTGAAACGAACAAAACCCAAGAGCATTTCAAACATGCTTTGTTGGCTGGTAGAACCCATCAAAGTTCTTTCTCAGAACTGCACCAGATGCTACCTTTTACAGACAGACTTGGGGGCTGTCCTTAGTTCATTCATTAATAACAATTAGGGACCAAAAGGTTTTGCTGTCATCTCGACATCTTTACATTTTTACTGCAGTAAAATTTTTTTACCGCCCAGTGCCAAACAGTAAATTCACATCCAGAAATTTTATGCTACCAGATAATAAATGGAACATCCTCAAAAGTAAAGCATTTCTTTTAGATCATGTGTGATCAGTTATCATATTATGGCCTTCTCTGTCCCACAGAAAGCACATGATTCTGTGTGCTAATTAAAATTGGCTGCTTGGAACCATAAAACAAGTGAGGTGCAGAAACAGGGGTAGTGAATAGGAACTTAAAAGTAATCACAGCACAAGTCTTGTTGCTGTTTCTCACACAGGAGGAATGAAATCTATTGGCAAAACAAACAGCCACAAGTTAAAAAAATAAGCAACTTCAGCCTATTGGAAATGCTCAGAACAGTTTCCCCAGGTAAATAAATTTAAAAGTCTGATGTAGTGCTAGTAAAATAATACAGTTACTCCAGGTTTCTACTAGTTTAAAATAAGGTTAAAATCCTTAATAATATTAACCAACATTTATCTTGCTTAATTATAAGCAATTATAAGCTTAATTATAATGCTTAATTATTATTTTATAATTACGTTAAAATTTAACGTAATTATAAATTAATAAGCTAAGTTTGTCTAAGTACTTACTGGGATTGTAAATCCCCTTTCCTAAGGCAGTAAGTGACAACTGTAAGACCCTGCAGGATTCTCATAATGACCTAAATTCTCTTTTCCAAATCATTAATATGCGGCTTGTACGAAATACCGGAATAGTAAATATGCAAAAGGCAAAAGAGAGTTCTATGTGTCTACTTTAAAATACACTGTTTAGAATGGGCAAGTGAAAAAATCTTTTTTGAGTAGTCTCTCGAGTACCTTTACACACACTGAGCTTGAAGGGCTTCTCTCCTCTGTGGCATAAAATAAATAATAAAAAGATGAGGAAACACCCAATGTATGTATATTCCCTGATGGATCTAACCTAGACATGGATCCAGAAGATGCAGCATACTGAACAGGGTGTATGGTTGTACAAAGACTGCTCCTTCACTGTGGAAGGACATCACTCACAACACCTGCACAACCTCAGTGCTGGAAGGATGAAATTCCTGGATTACTGCATCACCAAACACGGGGAACTTGAAGGGCAGGGGGTAATCCCAGCTGCTGCTGAACAGTTAAGACACGGAATTACATTCCTGAACATAAAACAAAATGCACCATCAAAATTCTGTATAATTTTCAATTTTCACGGCAACATCTTTTACCTTTCCGGAGCAGTTAAGAAGCCCCCCAAGCGCACCGTAACTTATATTTACAAACTTGATAGGAAAAGATTGTGTATACACTCATTAGCAAATCATCTCTCCGAGGCTGAAAACTTCATTTGTCAAGAAAACTATGAAAACAAAAATTGTGTACAAAAATATAAATATCTTTACAGTCTGCAGGCCCCTCACAGTTCAGCAGTTGAACAGTGAAGAGCATCTACAGGTTATTGAGTAAGCAGTGGCAGAGAAGAATAAAAAATACATCTTGTGATTCAATACTGCCCTATTTCCCTGGTAATGAGCATTTTTGTTGACTTTTTTGCTATACACAGCTTGTGCAAATGCAGTGAGAAACCTCTGAGTACCTTTCCTGAATTTATAAAGAAATGAAAGGTTTGGAAAGCTATACACATATTTTCATATTTACATTCACATGTACACCTCGCTCACTTACGCCAGGCTACAAGACTCCTGAAAGCATTCTGCATTTTCACAAAGCAGTACTTGGTATTAACATTCCCAGCCACCACATACATCTTGAAGAATGACAGAAGGAAAGAAAACAGGACCTGGGAAAACACTCGAGCTACTTCAGCAATGTATTTAAAGACGTAGCAATAGGGTGCCCACATTTTCTTTCAACTCTCTGCAATTTTTCCTTACAGATGTCCTAAGCATCAAATGGGGAAGTATTTGTGTGGGGGGCAGGAGGTGAGAGTGAGGACAGTATTATTAAAGTTAACATACTGTCCCCCTTCTAATTACATTAGATAGAAATAGATTTTTCTTCCCCAAGCAGTCAGAGCTATAGATGTTTATTACGTTTTTTCTGTGCATAAGCTCTTAAAAAGTCTCTGCTAGAGAACTATCTAGCACCAAAGAAAAAGCCTTTTCTCTTCAGCCCTCTGCAGTCTCAGATTTCCCTTCTGCTGCTCTAGGTATCAACTTTGAGAGTAACTACAACCTGATTTCTGCATATTTATCATATTCTGAAAATATTAAAACAAACAAACGTGAACAATGCCATTTCTGCATAGATAATTTGCCTGGTACAAAAACAAATAATCTATTTTTTTTTCTCCAACAAGACAGCTGCCTCCCTACAGGGGAGAGAAAAAAAAAAAATCTTTCAACAGCCTCAGTTTCTCAGTCCCTTGACAAACTATTTCTGTGAAGAACCCGATTTTGGAAGGATACCATGTGCCCAGCAATGGTTATAGATCATCTTTGTTGTCTTGAGAAGGGGAAGGAGAACACCCAGAATGCAACAGTGAGGTAAAAATACATCAACATGCTTACAGTTTCCTAACACTTATTTGACAGTTTGGGGCCTGCCCCTCAGATGAACACAGTGCTGATGCTATACAGAAAACAAGAGTTGCAGACGAAGGAGGCTGCTGAACAACGACACTGGCTCACAGATCTCTGTTCCAGTCTGACAAAAAACATCTGCACTTATTTGCCTGCTGAATTTGAAGGCAAGGTCCCAGTAGCATTTAACTTTGCAACCACAGGTGCTAATGCGGGCATTACTTTGTTGTCCTGTCCTTCTTGAAGAGTTGCAGGTAATGAATTTTTTACCCCACTAGGTGCCAGTTTTGCAACTACAGGTGCTAGTAAGGGCATCACTTTATTACTCTGCCCTTCTGAGTCCACTGGCAGACTTGCCACTTTTAAACCAAGTGGTGCCAGCTTGGGCATGGGCCTCCACGATGTGTCAGCATTACTGGCTTCTGGATTGGTTTTCATCTGTAAAACTGGTGGAGTCACATTAGTGGCATCTGACAAGGTCGTTACTGTTTTGCCATTCCCACCACTGGTTACAGACAGATTGGAAAGTGGATTCTTCATTTCAGTACCTATCACTATCTTTAAAACATCTGCCTCAGATGAAGGCTCCCCAGAGTTCTTGTCCCCATCACTAAGGTCATCATCTTCCAGGTGCAGCAGGAGGGGGCTTAAAGAGCCACCACTTTCTGGAACCTCAGAAAGGTCCTTAAAACTGCCTCCCAAATGGCCAAACTGGAAGGAAGACCCATCTGCGGCAGAGAGATCACTGGCTGTTCCCCTGCAAGCTTCTGCATCTTTATGAGAGAAATCTGAGCTGAGGGCACCAGGCAGCTCCGACATGGCTGAGGCATCATCGTTCAGCTGCTGGTTGAGGAAGGCGATTTCATTGAGCAGTGAAGTGAGGGTTTCATCGGTGTCGTCGCTCTCCTCGATGCTGCTCAGTATCTCACTTGTATCCAGGTCTGCTTCCTCCATTGCCGACGCTACTTTCCTCAATTCCATTTCTATCCTGGCATCTTTGATCTGCAGCTTGCGGAATGACAATTCTTTGGATTTTAATCTTTCCCCTCCAGAATCACCATCTTTCCTCCTGGCTTGGCTTCCTACAAACTCACCAATGCAGAGCTTTTTGCTGAAGGACTCTGGAGGCTCCTTTGTACATGATATGTTCCAGAGCTGTGGAAGGGCATCTTTATTTTCAAAGAAAACTTTCGTTGGACCTGTGGTAATTCTTCCATCTCCATCACTGTTTCCCAGACATGGTTTGGCTTTTTCTTCTGAAAGCACGTTGTCACTACTCCTGGTTTCAAGGGGTGCTACAGCCAAGGATTGCTCAGAAGCTGGAGCCCCTGCAGCTGCTGTTGCATTAGAGCTTTTGTTTCGGTTCACGTTTAGATTCATGCCTGCTTCAGCAGCCAGTGATGTTACATTAACAATCTTTGGCATCATGAATGAATCTTCGCTGTCTGCAAAACCACAACAAAGCAGCATGCGTTAACTGCGAGGTAATTCTTAACTAAGTATAATTTGTTCACTTTCAGGTCTTACTCAAGTAAACTGCAGTTTAAACGGCTTACACAGCTCTGGTCAGCTGAAGCTTTAACTCACCAATAGCTTAATTTTCAACTTGTAGAATAAGAGCAAGCTCCAGTGCAACCAACTGCAAATGATTACAGTTCAGATGGTGATGCACAAGGCAAAAAAAATGACAATTTTCCCTTACTGATTTTTTATGCTTTGTTTCTATGATCACATAAAAACAGTATGCAGTACTGGTTTTGTGCACTGCAGAGACATTCCAGAGACTAAATGATTACTCATTTTCTGCCTCCAAGCCGTTCCCTGTTAATAGCACTCAAATTTTTCCCAGCCCTAAATCTGAAGTGAACTTTCCTTTTCCATTAAGACTAAACAACTTCAAGGAAGCAGAAAGTGAGTGGCTGGTTTTTAGCACAACAGATGGCAAGCAGAACCCTGCTGGCAGGAAGCACCCCACACCCAGGTCCAATATACAGCATGAGGTCCTGAAAAACAGCCCTCCCATGGACAGCAGAGCTGGCAGGGTATGGGAAGGGGTTGTGCCACAGTAAGAGTCTGGATGTTACAGGCAAAGATTTTCAGCAGCCCCACCACCACTCTGACCTGAAGCTTCCCCAGGAGGATGCATTCCATCACAGACACATCCCAGGATCCACTTATCCTGACTTTCCTGGGGGCAAGCAGCCTCAGTGAGATGAAGGAAAGTTAAGAAACTCTTAACTATAATCTCCTAGAGGCCCCTCTAAACTGTTTAAAACATTTAATAGTGATTTTCTTTGAATACCCAGACAATAACACCTACCATTACTTCCTAGTGAGAAAAAAACTTACCTTCAGTTTTGCAAGGATAATGTTCTCTGCATGCAAACACAAAGACCCATGAAAAACACAGAGCTTACCTGAATGGGGTGCTGTAGCTGATACCTCTGTTGAGGGCACTGGATCTCCTGTAACAGTTGACAGTGTAATAGGAATGGTAGAGTTCGTAAGGATTCCTTTTACTTGGACAGGAACTGTTGATCCTGGCAGTTGAATCATCACAGAAGTAAGACCTTATCCAAGAAAAGCAAAACAGGGGATGAAGTGGAAACAAAAACTTCTCAGATACTCAGATACAGTACTTTTCTGGAAAACAGGAGCTGTGCACTTCAAGGCAAGACTTCACATTATTAGTAACATTGTAAAGTAGTAAAAACAGAAATGCAGACTGGTTATGCCATTAGGAATTCTTCCCTATGTTTCCCTAATTTCTGAATAGCAACATTTTAACACATTTTACTTATACTCGTTGATAAACTGACAGTTAAAGTTCATGGCATCTAATCTCCCTTATCAGAGTCAAGTTCTACTTCAGTCAAGTTGTAAAAAAAATTCTGAAGCATTAAAGCCAAATTTAGTAACTTCATAAACTGCTCTGCACATCTGTGAAAAGCATTATAGTGATAAACATCATCCCATGTGATCCTACCTGGCTGTGTTGTCATGGTGTTACCAGCCCCTCGAGGCTTTAACTCAGCCTGCAGCAGCGTGGAAGGAACAGCTGCCACCTGTCCTGGGACCAGGGGGTTCTTCAGTGTAAGCACCTGCCCCTGAGGAGTCATCACTACGTTTGCAGCCGTGAGTGTCAGAGAGGCTGAGGAGTCCTCTGCAAGAAAACAAGTATGTAAAACACTCATTGATTCTGGCACAGCACCCTGCCAGCCAGCACCAGGTACAGCTCTGGAAGGAGTCATTCTTTTGTTCCGTCCTACATTTATGATGTGAAGGTCTCCACAAATGTTCAACACTTCTCTACAAGTTCTCAGCTACAAAAAAACTCTCCAGGGTCTGACAACTCTGCCATTTAATAGCAAACTTTAACCATGTTGAGAGCTAGCATTTTGAGGAGGGAGGTTTTAAAGAGTCTGTTCCAGCAACCCCAACATTCTGGGGGTTGAACTTCAGGTTTTGAGTCAGCAGAAAAACCTTCAACTCTTAGAAATTACTGCTGGATTGCAGTGAAAGTCCCTGAGATCAAAGTACAGCTTAGTAAGAATTTACTTCCCATCATTCTGAAACTCTGAAGTCACATTCATGTGAAGGCCTCAGTCGTACTGGTCTCATCCTTAGTGAAATCAAGTGGTTTCCACACCCATCATATGGATATTTCCCGGTCCTATGCACAACTCTGCTTCAGGACTGAGGCTACCTGCACAAGCCAGCTGGCATTTTGCCCTCCCACAGGCAGCAGCTTCAAAGGCTGTCTCCCCTTGATGCAGGACATGCAGCACTCGTAGCCCACCTGTGGCCCGGACTCCTCTCCTGGCAAGTATCAAGGGCTTGCCCCTTCTGTTTGTCATCGCTATTTGGGTTGGCTCTCTGGGGGCAGCAGAGGATCCTTCTTTCTGGGTGCTAGCAGTGGAGGGTGCAGCTGATTTCTGTGGCTCGGGTTCTTTCTTCTTTTTTTGTGCTTCTATTGCTTTTTGTTTAGCATAAATATATTCCAGTTTCTTCAGGACAACCTCTTCTGTCTTTCCTACAGAAAAAACAGCAGTCAGCCTACCTTCAAACTCTCTTTCCAAAACTAAAATGCTGAAGGCAATAACTAACAATGTGTTAAGCTGACATTATTCAATTACTACAAAACAGATAACCACCATGCCTACAAAGTAAATATCAGAGGGAAGCAATTACCTATTTATTCCAATTTTATTTTCCCATTCAGAAACATCCACACATTTTGGAATTCATCTGCTACTTTGATAAGCAGAAATCAGCCTGGACAAGCACAGGCCCTTGCTGAATAAAGTACTAGTTGAAAACACCCACAGCTATGAAAAAATCCCACATCTCCTAATGATAAACATATGACTACTGGACAAAATGTTACCTTTACCTGGAATGAAATTTCTTGGACTAATGAACCCTGTTACACAAATGGCATTTGAATGTAAACTCACATACAATTTACCATTACCATAAAAATTCTAACCCTGGACAAACACACAGATTTTATAAATAATTTTTTTTCTGCATATAAACACAGTTCAATATGATCCAAGTTCATGTAACTATATTAGCTGGTTTTCTGCTTAGCGTTTATGTTCTAACATCATGGTCTATGTTTAATTAAGCCTATGTTTAACTAACCGTCCTGTCAGAGGGCGTTCTTCCTCATCAAATTTAAGGGCTTCACTAGGAATGCAGAAGATCAGATAAGTACTTTGTGAAATTATTTGCTTTTGTTCTCTGCTCAAAAGGCCTCTCATCCATTTCTAGATTGCTAGACTTCACTACAACACTTTTTACTTTTTATAAACCAAATACTTTATATATGCATGAATGGATTTACATAAATACAGACGATATTAGTATCTTTCATTTCTGCTTTACAGGTATTCCCCTGTTTATATTCCCAGACTGTGAAAAGATTAGAAAAATATTTTGTTTGTTCACGTTTTGACAATGGTTGAAAATGTGTCACAGCTTTCCTACACTTCCAAGTGATACAGAAAGACATTGTAAACACAAGATGAAATGTCTGGATGATCAGCAGCTTACAATCTACTGCAGTTTTGTTCTCTGTGTACAGAGCTGACACCTTCTAGCCCCTAGGAGCACTGGTTCTTGGGAAAGCAGCACAAGGAGTCATTAGCAAAGCTTTGCAAGGAGTCGGAGGTTTCAGTACTGACCAAGACAGCTGTGTGGGACTGTGAAGGGCTGAGCAGGAAAAGCATTTCAGGAAGTGACTAGGGACAGAATGAAGTGACACCATCACCCCACCCTTCCAAAGGAACTGAAGCCTGTGACTCCCAGCACAGAGAGCATTCTACACGTCCTTCAGGCATGAAGGAAAAAAGAGCCATTTTTATCAGCATGATGAGCCTGTCACTGAGTCAGAGCTTAGTGCAACTTTGTTTGGCATCACGAGTCTGAATTTTATGTGAACCAATGACACATCTGGATGCACCAATTACTCCACACATGCTCACTCCTAAAAGCCTTTTCTTTCACTATTACAGCTAGTTTGTATCCAAAACCAGTCTCACCTGAAAGTGTGGATACTTTTCGAATCAGACCATCTCGTTTGCGTGTCAGTAATGTCTTCTGTCCAATAAACTTATCTGCCTGATCTGTCAGTCCTTGGATTTCTTCAAAGGCCTAAAATAGTATCAGGGAACTGATTTATAAACCAGTGACACACAAAATAATAATTTTCCTTCCCAGAAACCTTTACAAAATTTATTTTCAGATTTCTGTAATCCTGAGAAAATAGGACTGAGAGAAAGCATGTGAAGTATCATGAATGCCAGCTTTCCCTACATGCTGGTTGAAGAGTCATAAACATCTTGTTTGTCCTTCCTCCAAAGGTCAACAATTTTTAAGAAAAACAACAGACTTTTATCTCCCAGTTTCTAGGTACAGCTGATAGGCATAATTACATATCTACCACTCATGTTTAGTTTCCTGTCATTTACATCTTTACAAATTAAGCTTTTATGTCTGTATAATGCCCAATGGAATGCTATGTTCTCAAGCATTAAAATATAAGCCTTCAACGGATTTAAAAATTTTCTTATGTACACAGTCAACCACTAAAGCATTAAGACATAATGTTCCATGATTCACAAAGAATACAAGGGGAGGGCCAATCCAAAAATAGATGTTCATATCATCAAGACTAAGCTTTTTGGAATACAGATTCTTTCGGGTATCGTTTTGTTCGAGAGAGTCCTGCAGAGATGACAGAGCTCTCCTCTACATCGGGACTCACCTGAAGAGTTCATACTAGCATAACTACTCTGTCCAGATTAATGATTCTCCTCCTCACCTAAGCTCCAAAATACCTACCTGCTTCAGAATGTAGCATTTGGAGACCTTGGGAAGGTTCAGCAGCCCCAGAACTCTCTTCAACTTGTCAAAGAGGCCTCTCATTTCATTCCGTCGTCGACGTTCATTTGCCGTGTGTGCCTGGCGGTAATGAGCAAAGGCTTCTGCCTGGGACTTGAGCTTTCTCTTCCAGGTCTGATGCCTCTGCGAGGAGCAACCAGATTGACCAGTTTAAGTAAAGAAATCAGAAAATGTAACGGTCGACAATGTTCAAATGCATGCAAGATTTACAGCCCTTCTACAGACACCTGAGGATTCCATGTCATGCTATCCCGCTACTATGTCTTCCTGAAAGTTCAGAATCAGAAGCACACAAGTAAGAAATGAAATGCTGACCCAAGAAGTGACCAACATAATCACATCAACCCTAATGGAAAAGAGCACGAGTCCCTTCAGTTCATAAGCTTTTATTTTTTGCAACACAAGCCTACTTAGACAAAATCACAGCATTATAACAAAAAAATCACGTATGTTTGAGCCAAGTATTTTTTGTTTGTTTGTCAAGAAAGCCTACTAATGAATGAAATAATTACATCAAATACAGGAGACTTGAATCTTTCCCTGGAGTTAAACTAGTCTGATTTCCATTTTCTTTCATAGGTTCATATGAGTTGGTGCCAAAGAGACATTGTAAATCAGAATGTTAAAGATGGCATTGACATTTATCACCCCAGACATCCACCAACAAAGAGAATATGGCCAAGAGCCTCTAGTTTTGAATTTGCTAAAGTTTCCAAAAAGACTGCCAGACAGTAAGCAAAATTACTGATCTCCACAGATTTGATTTTTTTTAATGTTATCATTACTCTTCCAGGTTTTGTACACCTATGCTATTTATTTAATGAGGAAGTAATTAATGCAGTTTTTTAGATAATTTTACATCTGCTTCAAACCCAAGAGCATCAGTGGAAAGACTCCTCAGATTTCGTGATACTACTTCTGAGCCTTCTGGCCTAGGAGAAATCTGAAGACTTGTCTCCTGAAATCTGGCTCTTTAGAACCATTTTGCCCTCACAGGCAGACTTGAGCTGCAACTGCTCCTGTGTTGGCCATGGGGTTCCTGTCAAGGGGGGGCTTTACAATGTAAATTCACGGGCAGAGAGGAGGACACATGGAAAAGGTGAGGCAAGACAGAGCGTTCTAGACCCCCATCCCTGTCTCAGGCAAAGGCAGACATCCCATTCTGCTCTCACAGCTAAGACATTCACCAGGTCCCCACTGCACTCAAAGCCCCAGCCCACCACAGCAGGAAGCTCTAGAGCTGACGTCAAGGGTATCACAGACAGTTGTGGACAGAGAAACTGGCTTCAGAGCCACCCGAAAATACAGCACAAGATTCTGAAGCGACTCAGTGAGATTGGGTTTGAAAGGATGCTGTGATATCTTTAACTTATCTAAACACATATTTAAACTTCAGTTTTCAGAAATCCTTTATCTAGTGCTGTGCCTGTATACTGCTAGATACTGTCTTCTTCAACACATGGAAATTTTTCTCATTTATTATTTTAAGTGTGCTGTAAAAATTATTCATGCTAAGAATACAAAACCTAAGCAGACACAGTCATAAACATAAGGCAGATCTTCCTTCCATAGCTAAAGCTGAATCTGACACCCACTGATGCCAGCACCAGCCCTTTTGCCTTAGGGAGATTTGGACTGAGCAAATCCCCCCCCAGCATATTTCGTTTCTTAGATTTAATCACAAGTATCTGCAAGGCAGATAAACTGCATTAAGAGCTGCATGTGAGATGAAAGTTTATCTTTAAAATGGAGGTGTGATACTAAAAGGAAAGAGGAGAGTGAACATATACCTTTGAATGTTTTTCTGATAATGTTTCATCCGAAGAATTAGGAGGATGGTATCTGGAAGAAAGGTAAAAAGTTTTTCCCAATGCTACTCATCTCATACACTCTATCCTCATTAACTACATTCCAACAGTCTAGAATTCCTCATTTATATGCCTTGAAATTAACTTTTCTTGTGTAACTGCATAAACGCAGGATACTGTTGAGTTTTCTCAAGAAAGTGAACTCTTATCTCCAACACCATCATCCTGGAAATAACTGACCTGGTTCTGAAAGCTGTGAAATTATCTGAGTGCAAAAGATTAACCATTTCACTATATGCTAAAGAGAATAAATTCAGCTTGTGGCTGTTAGCTGCATGAAGTATCTTTTTAAATTATATTTTGGTTCTGTTTTTAATAAAAAAAGATTTAATATAGATGGAAGAGCAATCTCTCCCCCATCAAGAACCACCAATCAAAATCCTCACATTTATTACTATCCTAATATATAATAACAGCAGCTTCCTCATATCTCAAGAGCTGCAACCAAACGAAGAAAACACACATTTGAAAATCATTTTTTACAAAACATGACATCTGTTTTTCTCTCTCACTGAAACATCTTCAAAATTTAAAGCAAAGTCACGACCTAAGGATAAAAGTTGAACTGTTATCCTTAAAGGGGAGGAAAAAAGAGGTAACTCTCTGGTAGATATAGTACCACCAAACAGTTTTTTCAAAGTTTAAAAAAATAAATCTTCAAACAAAAAGAATTATACATGCAATGTTCCCCATTCTTTTGTTTGCTGCAACTGAAAAACAGCCATGACTATTGTTACATTATTCCTCACTTAAGCCATGTTTTTATTTTGCCTTTGTCATTATAAATGCAAGGGCGACAACAGTAACAAAAACAAAGCAACCAAAAAAATTAAGCCAAGCTATCCAACCATGGCAGACTATAAGTCAATAAGAAAATACTTTCTTTGCTGGGGCAATGGTCCCAAAGACAAATCTTTGATTTGCAGGGTCAGGGATTAACCTAAATGACTGCTCCTGCCTGGAAGTCCACCAGCAAGAATAAACAAAGCTTGCAAGATCATATTTAAAACAAAGACAAAGACCCTACTAATTTTCAGTTTGCAGGAAGGGAGGCTATTCACTCATTAATTTTACATTGCAAGATACATCCCCATAAACAAATTAATTAGCGGGGAAAAAGAAAAAGGCTATGACGCCTTGAAACTACTCTGAGTGCTGCCAGCACCATCCTCACAGACACTGGGAAGCCCCAGTGCTGAGGAAGGCATGACAGAAGCCTTGCTTTATCTTGCCATGACATTCCACGTGCTGTTCAATGGGATCACTCGACGCCAGCCCAGCAGTAGGATACACAACTGCGTGCGGAGCTCTCCAGGGGTGCTTACTTCTGGTTGGAGGGTTCGACATGAGCAGCTGTGGCCTTCAGACGGGCAAGGTTAATCTTCTCTGAAAGCTCCTCCACGGTCTCAATGTCCACCTGCTCGTCATCCTCTCTGTATTCACACGCATCCTGGAACAGGTGTTGTTTTGTTTTTTTAAAATGAGTATCTACTCAGCAATAGTGCTCAGGCCAAAACAGTTTCACTTCAGTCTCAAATGAGATTACATTACAACATTTAGAACCATCAAGGAATCAACATCTCCAGCTACACTGGCCAATAAATAGTGCTAAGCAGGGGGTTACTTCAACTGTCAGCTCCAAGAATTCATCCCACTAGCAACTCTGTAAAATGCATTTTGGTAAGTGCAGAACCCATCTCTGTCATTTATGCTTTTATTATGAGTGAGAGAAAAGCTTTCACAGGGCAGAGTTTTCCCACCTCTATTCTCAAGCAAGACTGAACTGCCTTTACAAGCTACTACTGTAGACTCTTGCTAATTGACTTTTTCTTACAAAATCTGAAATAGTTATCACCTTAGTAATGGTCTCTCATCCCTAAGACAGCAAAAGTCAGAACATCATACAGTCAGGATTCTTTGGATCATATAGTAAACTGCTTACATCATGAAGATGTAATAATAAGATTTTGGCTCTTTCCAAAATGCTGCCAAATTATTATTTTAAATATTTATTGTATTCCGAAGAGTACTTTTTCTCCCTGCTTGCCTGACCAGGAAAACTTGCTACTTTGTAAAGAGAGAAATAAGGAACAACTGCAGTTCTGCAGCAATGACTAGAGTTAAGTATCAATCTTGTGGCCATTTGCAGGTCCAGGTGATACCTCCTGTCCCAAGAAGACATGCCTATTCAACCAATTGTTTTGTATTATAGTTTTTAATGAAGTTTTTCCTATAATAATCCTTGGTCTGATTATACAATGAAGAGCTCTTTATCCATAAGCAATAAAATGTAATTACACTTCCTTTCTCTACTCTGTTTCACCCAGTTCCCTGAACCACCCTGACTAAACAGAAACTATTCAAAGATACTATTTAAATCACAGAACTACTGAACAGATACTGCCATTATGTTGAATGTACTGCATGCACAAGAGGTAGTGGCAACACTGATCTATTTCTTTATACAAAGAGTAGTTTACATTCTTGCCTGCTCTCCTGGGTCACTCACAGATCCACCTTGATGGTGAAAGCCTCCTGATACTTTCTCTAAGCTTTTCCACTTTATACAGTACCGTTTCTGTGACCCTTACATGCAAGAGATGCACACTGGTTTTGTTCAGCAGGCAGGACTACCCTGTCTAAACTATATTTGGACATCATTACATTGCAGGAAACATGGTCAGGCAGGGTAGTCCAAAAAAGATGCTACAATCCAGAGAGAAAGGGCAAAAGCACCCCAGGAAATTAGCTTACCATAGAAACACTGTTGTCATAAAGTTGTCCAGTGCTGGTAAGTTATACTGGGCTAATCAAAGTGTTGATAGCAATTATTCAAGCTAGAGCTACTCTAGAATTGAAATGTTCTGCATGCTATCATATTAGAAAAATGGTATTCAAAATCCAATAGGTAGCATCTTTTTCATGAAAGATGGACAGAAAAAAACCACAGAAGTAAAAAACTGCTGCCCACCAAGAACTTAACATCTTTAAGTTTACACATTCTGAATGCGGACATACAAAAAACAGAAGTAATTCATTTTTTCATTCTTACATCTAACAACAAAGGGAAAAATGCTTCTGGTTGGTAAATCTTCCCTCTCAACTCCTGAATTCCTAGCAACAGGAAAAATATCACAATCATAAAGATCACCAGAATGAAGTAGTTCTGACATTAAGAACAGCTATTCCTATGGAAGTACTGCCCAGCTGCCACAGGCTGAACTTTATCCGTAGCCCAGCATGATTCTTGAAGACTTGTGGAAGCCCTACCTTTCTAGCATCAGTCAATCCATACTACTTTCAGCCTTTCCAAACTGCTTCCTGTAGTTACGTAAATTCTAAATGCCTTTGAGTGAGGGTAAAATACCTTATGGAATGAAGACACTAGAGGAGCAATAGCACTCCACAATGGATTTCTGAAGTTGTTATGGAAAGCACTTTTCCCTCTCTGCATTTTGATGCCTGTTTCTAAGGCCTCTCCTCTGATTTTTCTGTCTGCTGGTGGCAGCCTAAACTCCTATTGCTGATACCTAAAGGGCAAATTGCCTGATGACAGAGGATCCTCAGTAACAGGGCTGAGGAAGGAGGTTAGATGACAGTGGATGATGTCATTACACATTACCCAAGTAAATGTGTCATTTCTGGAGCTGTCTCCTATGCTACAATGTCTGAGGTTTCACACATGGTCTGAACTAAAAGCAAGAGATTGTTAGAACTCATACTGTTGAAAAAATATATCACTTCACTTTTTATTAAACTTACCATTTTATAATAACTGGTAACAGTCCTTTTAATTGCAATGTTTGGCTCAGAAAAAGAATGACTGAAAAACACTTTTAAATAACATTTACAATACAGTATCTTGCCAGATGCAGAACCTGTGTTTAGACTAGTAAGCTGAACCGTGGGACTCTTACCTGTAGCATTACAATACCAGAACAATCAACCCCAGGCATGGTTTTGGCTTATGCCAACAAGGACTTATGAACAATTGGGAGCCACAGTCAACGACTTAGCCCAGGCCAAGCAGTCCTTCCCAGCAGGAACTCTGTGTGCAATCATCATGCCTTAGAAATCAAGAGTTTAACATCACCTCCCAGACCACTGCACTTGAATTTGTCCAGACAGCAGGTTCTGATACTCATTAGTCTGCTTCTGTAGATATTCCCAGAAGGTTTTATTTGTATCACCAAACCCCCAATGATTAAGCATCCTAAGCCTCTCTTGATGCAACTCAGGGTAGGAAATGCAAAAGGGCAAAGATACCATCTCAAGAAGCTTCCTTCTGTTGAGTAGAGACTAGAAAAGCCTCTAAGTCAAGCACACAAAGTCAGCACAAGGTAAGAAGGTAATCTGAAGGGCACCGATGTGCAAAACAAGGAACAATTAACCAGTGTGGAAAAATGGGCTAAAAATAAACAGTAATAGCTACTGCAGGTAGGTAGCAATCATCCTGACTCTCACTAGAGTTCCCTGAGGTTTTAAATGGCCGCTTGCTGAGCACCCCAAACCAGTTCACATTCTGAACTAGTAGAAAAAGAGCTGTTTTAAGTATTTTCACTATAGAAAAAGAGCTGTCTTAAGTATTTTCACGATGCATGTACTCTTTGCTTCTTTGTTTCCACTGTTTTAATGAAGTAGATAAATATCCTCCGCTAGCCTGTTTACATGATCTGACTTCATCTAGTCTGGCAATACCAGTTGAGCCTGTCTTGTAAGCACTACGCTGAGACAAGAGTACATCCCAGTGAAAAATAACACATTTAAATCCAAACCTGATTTCTCCATTAGGCATTGATGTGCTAACTCAACGTGCTGACAACAGAGATTAACAAATCCAAATTCCAGACAGGTTTTTACAGTCTCGAGATCTCATTATTCAGTTTTACTGCCCAAGAACAAGGCTAGTTTATCATATTTGTGTGAGCTTGCAGGTAACACATACCCTTAGATGGCTTTCCAAGCCATGTTAGTCAAAACCTGTGCAATACATTTCTTCCAAACGTATTGTAAACATTTCTTATAATCTCTAACAAATACTCTTTTGCTTCATTATCCTTTTGCAGGATAAAAGAAAATACAATTTTCAAACATCAACCTTGGTAACAGAATACCCTGTGATGTAGACACTGTTGTTGGCTTACCAGCAAATTCCTAAGACTACCAAGTCTGGAAAGTTTATCCAGCATCAGGAACGGATTAAGTAATGGTGGTTCTCAAAACTTGATGATAACTCTGCTCAAGTTATTGAAGGATACAGGACGTATGAAACCTCCACCACCCAAATGAAGACAAGACAGCAACAATTCAGTTTTCAACTTAAAAAACTTCCAAAACTAAGATCTGTATGTATTTAGTTTTGTCACCTTTATGAAGCTGAGATACTATCACCTTGTCAGAGAACAGCAAGCTGGAATATGAACTGATTATTCTATTTTTCTGGAAGTTGAAGAGATTCTCTAAAAGCCAGAGTTGTTCACTTGGGTATCATGGAATAATAGAATATCCCAAGTTGGAAAATTTTGGAACCATCTCTTGGCCTTGCACAGCACCATCCCCAAGAATCACACCATGTGCCTGAAAGCGTTGTCCAAACTCTTCTTGAACTCTGTCAGGCTGGTGCTGTGACCACTTCTCTGGGAGCGTGTTCCAGTGGCCAGTCACCCTCTGGAGGAAGAACCTTTTCCTAATATGCAACCTAAACCCCCCTGACCCAACTTCATTCCATTCCCTTGGGTTCTGTCACTGGTTACCAGAGAGATCAGTGCCTCCCCCTCCTTTTCCTCCTCATGAGGAAGTTGCAGACTGCAATGAGGTCTCCCCCCATCAGTCTCCTTCAGGCCAAACAAACCATGTGACCTCAGCTGCAAATTATACAGCTTCTCCTCACTCCCATAAGGCCCTCTGCCACCCTCACAGCCATCCTTTGGATGCTCTGTAATAGTTTCATGTCTTTCTTATATTGTGGCACCCAAAACTGCACACAGGGCTCGAGGTGAGGCTGCCCCTGTGCAGAGCAGAGCAGAGCAGGACAATCCACTCCCTGGCACACTGGCCATGCTGTCCCTGATGCACCCCTGGACATGCTTGCTCCTCCCAGCTGACAGGGCACTGCTGGCTCATGTTCAACTTGTCACAGACCAGGACCCCCAGGTCCCTTTCCATGGCACTGCTCTCCAGCCTCTCAATCTCCCAGGCTGTTTGTACACCCAGGGCTGCTCTGTCTCAGGTGCAGAAACCAGCACTTTCCCTTGTTTAACTTCATATAGTTGGTCACTCTGCAAGGCCTCTCTACCTCTACCTCTCTACCTCTGCAGCTCCTCCCAATTTAGCATCTCTGGCAAGCTTATATAGTACCCCTTCCAGTTGTGCCTCCAAGTCATTTATGAAGATGTTGAAGAGCACAGGGCCAAGGATGGACCAGCAGAACGCCACTAGTGACCATTCACCAGTCTGATGTCACTTCATTCACTATCACCCATCACACCTGACCCATGAGCCAGTTGCTCATCCATCACATGATATGTTTATCCTGCTGAGTGCTGGATATTTTGTCCAGAAGGATCCTGTGAGAGAAAGTTTCAAATGCTTCACTGAAATCCAAAAAGATTAAATCAACTGGCTTCCACTGGTCAGCTAGGTGGGTAACCTCGGGGACCTTCCTAACTTGTTCCTCAAGCAACCTGAGGTCTGCTCTCCTCATATCCAGGGTTGAAGTCTTGCTGGCACTTTTTCCCCTGTCACCAGAGATTTGAACTTGGTTGTTTCATGGCTGCTGTGGCCAAGACAGCAGTCAGCTGCCATTTCACTCGCAGGCCCCTTTCTGCTACTGAGCAGCAGTTCAAGGAGAGCACCCATCCTAGCTGGCTCCTGCAGTACCTGGACCAAGAAGTTTTTGCCCATGTGTTCTAGGAATCCTCTAGACCTGTTTGTAGCAAAGAACTCTAGTCTGATTTTCAACTGCAAGAGGACTACATTAACACAAAAGGACTAAAAGAATTCTACCCTGAAGACACGAACATTATCTCTCCTATTTTTAATTTGTCTGCTCTTCAACTCTTCTCCAACTTAACCACTCTCTTTCCACTTGTATCTCATCCCAAGAAAAGGTTATCTTTGTTAATTTGTCCATTTGACTGATTTATGAAACAAGAGCTTCATAATTTTAAATAAAAATGCACTGTTTCTTAAGTCATGTAGTGATATGTAAGAAGTAAAGGAATTACACACTGGATTACTTTATTTTAATTTCTGGGTTAAATTTGATGGGAATTTTATGAGCATTAAAATCTAAATGTATCTTAACTACCCTAACCACAATGTTTTACCCTTATTCTGTGCTTTTTTGGAGCAATTTGTTTTCTATCAAATAAGGAATGACAGCTCTCACATACTACTTAAATGTATTATTAACTTAAGAAAGGAATTTAAAGATGGATTCAAACATTCCTTTCAGAAATAAATGTTAACTAAGGCTACAAAAACTAAATAGAAGAAAACATCTTAAAATAACAGAAATACTAGATTCGTTACTGCATTTTTGGATCTTTAAGTCACATTACAAGTAACCAAATTACTCGAGTAAATACTGGAGGAAGACAACCTGCAACAGTTCTATTACAGCTTGCTCAATATAACTCCTGTTATCTGAAAAACAGGCAATTTCTACAAGGCCACTAAAAAAAAAGCATGCAACTAAGAAATAAAAGACATTTCCACTTGGAACTCCCATTTACACTTCCTAAAGAAACTGAAGTCCAAAACACAAACAACATACTCTTTCAAATCCATGGGTTGTGACATGCTAGTTGGTCAATTAAAAAAAAAAAAAAATCCCTTCATAAATAGTTAAATGCTTACCACTCTCTCAACATCTACTTCCTCTTCACTTGGCAAGTCAGAAGCACCATCCAGCATCTCATCAGCAGAATCATCAGTTTTTTCATCCTCTTCTTCCTCCTCCTCATCTTCCTCTTCATCCTCTTCCAAATCATCAGCAGTTATATCAATAGTGGGCACGTAACCCTTTTTGTGTACCCTCTGTTCTGGTGCTGTCAGGAAGTCACTTTTCTCTGATGTATCAGCTTTGTTATCCACTTCACTTCTGTTTTCTAAAGGAGGTACAATGCTGGATATTTTGCTCCAAGAACTGTTAACATGTGTTAGAATATCATGGCCTGTTTTCATTTCTTCCAGAGAAACACAAGCACCTTGTTCTTTGCTGTTACTGCCTTCCTGCCTAGCTATGTTTCCTTTGCTTTCCTCCCTATCGACTGTATGCTCTTCTCCTGAAGCGTTATCCTCATTTTTTGCAGAAGCAATTTCAGACCTACTTCTTGTTTTCTCTCCGGTGTTTTCCACTTCTATAGAGCCCTTGTATTCCCTCCTTTCCCTATATAGCTGTGCAGCATCACCCTGGAGTTCTTGTTTGTTCTCAAACAGTTCAGTCTCTCTTTGTTCTTCCTTGATTTTCAGCTGTATATCTTGCTCTTGTTGACTACCCAACTGCCCAGAACTTGCTCTGCTGTCCTCCTCCATCTGTGTCTGTGCATCTTCTTCCTCCTCTTTTACTGGTTTCTTCTCCTGTTCAGCATGTGTTTGTTCCTGCCCATGGTTTTTCAACTGTGCAGTCTCCTGATTCTCAAGACTCTGTGAATGTGCATTATCCAGAGGAGCAACTGAAGACTCATCTAATGACCCACAAACAGTTTCAGACTTAGCTGAAACTGCCTCCACACCAGTTTCAGAATGGACATTCTCTTTCTCTTCAGAAGCCTCTTTTTCTTCCTCATCATTTGGCTTCTCACTGATGTATGAATGGTCGGATGATACGACATCTACAGAAACATCATGCTGAGAAGAAAAGCTGTCATCACAGGAACTCTCTAGCACCTTTGAGGTCTTCTCCACTATCTCTAATGAAGTGGAATTTCTATCACTGCTAGGTGTGACTGTGCCCAATGCTGACTCTTCAACAGCATTTAACTGGTTAATTGACAACTCATTTTCTTCTTGTTTCCCATCTGGCACTGTGACGTCAGACTCTGTAACTTCAGTGTCACCTGAGCATGGAGCTGTCCCATTCTCCTTCTGCTGAGCAGCACCTGAGTCCTCTTTCTTGCATATTTTCCTGTAATCCTTCTTCATCTGAAGAGATGCAAAATGGTGAAGAATAGAGTTTGGCACAGTCTTCTGTCCCGGGAGCTGAAGCAAAGCAAAACTTCCAGACTGTAAAGGTATGAGATTAGTGGTGGTGGCTGGCAGACCACCCGAGCTGCAGGTTACTTTAGATTCAGAGGCTGTTTGGTTTGTGACATTGCTGCTGGCAGAGGAAGAGATCCTCAGAGTCAGAGTGCCTGCCTGGGACACAAAACTTGTTACTGAAGGAAGAAGAGAAGATGCTTGAGTGGCTGGGTTGGATGGGGGGGATAACTTGGGTACTGTAGCTGAATTTGCAGCAGGAGAAGTGGAAGACACAGAGGAAGTGGGAGAAACAGGCGACTCAGGAGGCTTGGAAGGTGCAGGCAACCGAATTCCTACAATAGATCCTGTGAGGAAAACAAAACATCACCTGAGACTTTCTCAAAGATACTTTTTTCTTCCAGTTTGAGTATTTGATGCCGTACTAGAAGCAGACACCACTCTCAAGGATCATAATGGAATCAGGTGTCTGACCCACAAGTTCTCAGTGAAAAAGTTGGTCCTGCACGAAAACACATAAACTTCATTTTTTTTTAAGTAACACCCCAATAAAACACATGAATCAGCAACTCTAACAGAATTTTAAGTTCTAGCATTAAGCTTTTTGAGCAAAAAAAGACATAGCATTGAAAGTCCTGCATTTTACTATCTCATTTTACATTTATTGAAAAACAAAGAAACTGGGATTTTTCAAAATAAAAAAAAAGTAAAAAGTAGTATTTAATTTTAAAATACACAGTTATACCACCATCCTTTTCACCTTTATAAACTCTTCTGCAGCATTTCAACACTCCATAAACAAGGAGGAAAAATATTACCACTGGCAACTAGTTTCTCTTGTTCAGTAAGAGTCTCAAAACAGAAATTAAATAAGCTTATTGACTGATTCTTTAGTACACCTCATGCAAAAACCTCAACTAAAGCTCAGCATTGTTTGCTCTCCTCCCCACAGTTTTATCTACTGTGCTTGCTTTCGCTCTCCTTTCCACCCCAACCTATCTCCCTCTCTTTGAGATGTGTTTTGATTCAGGGAGAATAGAAGAAAAGGCCCTACTACAGAGTAAAACTGCATTTGAAATAATTTGGGTTAGAATTTACAAATACGTACAACAGCATACACAGCCTGCAATTTCTAACTCTTCCAAACCCTGTCTTCAACTGTGTACGAGAGAAATAGCTGAAAATCACACTTATTTTTCTTCTCACATTCCTCACATTCCAGGAGGCAAAAACCAGGCAATTTTGTACTGTAGCGTAACAGTTCACCTGAATATTTTCTGTGAACACACTCACCAACCTGGAAATCTAACAAAAACAGAGCAGCACATCCAATGAAACATGGGTAACAGCTCATCCTTTTTAAGAGGATCTCCAACAAGAATTGTTTTTGAATCACCTGGTTGAATCTTAAGTTGTGACAGTACAATGGACATGGCTCCACTGTCACACACACAGGCTTTTACTTGCTGCACAGAACCCCCGAATTTTGTTGACATAGCTTTTAATTGCACTTTCTGAATATTACACACATGGTATTTAAGTTGCATTGCATCTGAATAATTACACTATGGTCTTCAACTACTCACACAGAACCAAATTAGACCCTGTTCAATTACTGTGAGCAGGCGAAAGCATCACAGAGACATTTATCCCATTGCTCATTTCTGAGTAACACACTGGTCATTCATGAAAGAAGCACTGGACTTTGTACCTGGATTGCGGAGCATCACTGGCTGCACGCTGGGCTGAGCACCCGCAGCTCGAACCTGCTGCAGGGGAACAAGCTGAATGATCTGCCCATTGGGATGTCTGAAGAGGTTCACAGCCCCAGGGCTCCTGAGAGGCTGAAGCACCATCCTCTGCCTCTGTGCCACCTGGGTGCTGTTCAGCGGTCGCAGGGCAGAAGATGCCTGGTGCACTGGAATCAGCAGCAGTCGAGGCCCAACACGTTTGTCTGTTCCAGGAGCTATCTTTGGGGGAGTCTTACTTGCAGCTTGTGGAACAGCATCTTCTGAAATATTTTAACAAGTTACAAAAAAATCAGTTTAAGAGACTGCCTACAAATCAGGCATTACTCTTAACAAATACAAGTGCAAATATTTTGTAAACAACTCCATCTCTTTCGAATTTATTTGAAGGCAAGATTTTCTCTTTTTATTCACAGAATGCATGGAACCAACCAGGTTAGAACATTTTGGGTTTTCTTCTGTGTAGTTCCACTGGCATTTTTCAACCATGACGCAAGACAGTAATTCCATACCTAATTCCTGAACTCTGTGCCAACCATGAAATTCTAGCAGTCGTAACTGTGCTATACATTTCTATAGGTCAAGGGATGATGTAAGGCTTCCAGCTCATTTCACAGCAGTCACTGACCTGATAGTTATATTTTTTCCTTTCTCTACCAGTTCAGGCTGCAATACAAAAAAGCAACTTAAGAGATGACATTTCTTATCCTATTTTGGAAAGGGGAGCAAGGCAAGTGACTCCGTATTTAAGCTGAAACCAGATGCAGACTGTATTATAGCTACAAAAAGAAGCAGAATTTTTTTAAAAAAATAATTTTTTTAATGTTTGCAGTAATAACCCAAAGCACCTAAGCATTACCTCTTTTTTGATTCTGTGGAGGACTTGAATTAACTCCTGATAGTATCACCGGAACAGAGACAGCAGAGGAAGTCAGTGTGGTCACCACAGGTGTAGCTGCTGCAGCTGTTGTCAGTACAACTGTAGAAGTGGATGTTGTGACAACAGCACAAGTAACAGTTGGTGGTGTTACTACAGTTTTTGGGAATGATGTCGTTGCTACTGCTGCGGCAATCCCAGTTTTTGTTGTGTTCACAGTAGCAGTAGGAGTGGTGGATGGAGTAGTACAGGTGCTGATTCCAGGTGTTGCAGGAGCAGCTGTAACTGCAATTGCAGGAGGAGAGCAGGGAGATTCACTGGCTTTTGTCTGGCTAGGAGAGGTCACAGTAGATGCTGCTACGCTGGTACTTTCCACAGTAACTGGAGAAGTAGTGGCTGCAGTGACCCCAGGACAGACTGTGCACAGAGCTGGAGATGATGGCACTGAAGGAGCCATGGGAGCAATAACCGTGATTGGTGTGGGCTTGATACTGAGAAACTGTCGCCCTGAGGCAGCCTGGCGTGTGCTGGCTCCAGGAATCTTCTGCTGTAGAGCTCCCTCTTTGTTTATCACAAACTGGGCAAACACACCACCAGGTGAGGGTCGGGCAGCTGCAAATAAAAACTTGCAGGTCAAAATTTTAATAGATTCCCTCTTTGTCTTTCATGAGATGCTACAACTGTAATCTCAGCATGAATTTGAGCCTCCTTTTTCTATGTATCTTGTAATTAAATCGAAGCTTTTATGGCAGTCCTGGATATGCCTTACATGTTAGAAATACCTCTGCCTTATTCCACTACTGTAGCTTTTTATTGCATTTCTTCTCAGATACACAAAAGAATCATGCCTTGAAGGGTTGTTCTTCATTGTGAAACTATGGACAATCCTAACTAATAGTGCAGGAAAACAAAAATCTAAGTGAAATAATGAGCTCCAACTATATTCTAAACCTCAAATTCTTTTTGTAACAGCTTGTGTCATCTTCCCCTTTTTACTGCTGCTTAATTTTCACCCTCCTTCTACTGAATTCATCTTATACAGGCACAGGAGAAATAGATGGGAAGGATACAGAGTTTCCCCATCTAATTTCACTGACATTCATGCAACTGCAGACTGGATGGAACAAATTTAACCGATGCAAATTAGTCACTGTTAGGAAGATCCTTTACCTCATCCCTTGCTCTCCAAGGGACCAGAACACTGCATTTACATCACCCCAGATGCCTATAGATGACTACAACAGCATAGAGATTATGGAGCAAGACCAACTTAAACACTGCAGTTATTTATGCAAACAGCATTTTTAACCCAGGCTATGCCAGAACTGGTACTTTTTACTTAAATCACATATGCAGCAATGACTTCACTCATCAGTGAAACAAAGCCAGCTCTTTCACACTGCATGAACACACCAAACAACAAGTTCTATTACAGGACAAGAAAAACAACACACCCATTTATGTGGCAATGAAAATTTAGGCAGAAAGAAACAAAATTATCAATCAGAAATTAAAGTTTTTCCAGGACACAAGTAACATCCTTTTCCCTTGCAAAGTTTCTTCAGATCTTTAAGTAATGTGTGGGATTATGTGGGTAGGTACAAGATTTCTCTTTTTAAACTCATGCAAAATGTAATAGCTAATTTCCTCTCTTGCCACACTGGGGTAACCATTTCAGTAACAACTCAGATACACAAGATACAACTCAGATACTCATAAATCTTCCAATCTTTTTTTTTTCTTTTAAACTCTAAGTGCTGTCTAAATCCAACCCTGTTTAGCTTGTGAAACCCAATGAGATTAGAGGCTGGCGTGGTTATTGGCTGCACACCTGTTGTTTCGCTAATCCAGATTTGGACCATCTTGTCTTTCACTGCTGCTTCACAAATCTTTGGGGGTCACAAGAATTATGAGTGCAACATCACCAGAAAATCTAACAGTGAAGAACCACATTCTTCACTTATTACTGATACTTTACTCATTTGAAGTTAATCTGTTTTTGATGAAAAGCAATTAAAAATGATAGTAACGAAACTCCAAACAAAAATTCCAGTTAATATTTGGAGAGTCTCCATCCACTCTTGTCTCTTGAAAATATGCTCTAGTAGCATTAATAAAACAACTAATAGTCAACATCTGTAATCTTACTCTGAAGTCAAACTCTGTAATCTTACCCCAAAGTCCAAATATAGCTCTCTGCTTTGAAGAGGTTACTTATTGCAGATGCATTTTAGGTAGGCAATGCAGCCAAAGGCAGCATGCACCGTAGCACAGAAATCAACATTAATGCTGTACACTCACTCTGTACTTCGGCTTCACGCAATTTAAAACACAGTAATAAGTTCCAACCTACCTATCTGTCTCTGTGCTGGGACATGGGTTTTCAGAGTCGTCACAGTGGGGGTTGAAGTAGTGCTGGTGGAAGATGTAGTTTTAGGAGATGATGTTGTGGGCCCCTGGACTGATGGTGTCCCAGAAGCAGGAGTTTTAGCACTGGATGCTACCTTGGAGATCACAGTACTGAGGGCTGCGATATCAAGGACTGTGGGCTGCAGCCTGCCTGTGATATAAGCTGCTAGCCGATTGGCAGGATGTAATGCCCCCATCTGTCCCAAAAGCAGTTTGGCCTGAGGATACCTTTTATCATTAACCTGAAAAAAGGGGAAAAGGGAAACTTTGTGAAAAGAACGCTAATTCACCACTTCTGGAGAAGTGTTTCATTCCGTGGGACTTCTAAATATCCTTTCCAAAAAAACATTGCAATTCCAAATGGGAATTCCTAATTTCTTTATTGTCTGGGAGAACTTAAAAAAACTCTAGTTTTATCTTCTGTAATACAGATTTTAAATGCTGCTCAGACTCTCACATAAAACCAGAGAGTCCAAGGAACATGTGAAATCACTGACATTAAATAAGAGTGAAGCTAGCACCTGTTTTTCCGGTCTCATGCTTATGCTATAGTCCTGAATAGAAATAGGTTCCCTAATTGAAGGACAATTTTGGATAAAATTCTCAAACCTAATTAAGACCTAGCATCACAAAAGAAAGAATACTGATGACATACACATTGAGACAAAACTCTAAAGAGCTTGTAAAAGCTGCGTCAGCTTTTTCCTTATTCACGCTGTTGTTTGATACTGTAAGGTATGATGAGTTCCCTAACTTCAAATTCCAAGTTACAGTGGTAATAGACTGCACAGGAAAAAACAGAACATCTTGCATGAATGTCAGGCTTTATGCCTAGTGAACAATGAGAAGTGTCGGTTGTGTTGCATTTTGCTTTCACGTTGTTTGATAATACCTTCTAAAAGCCAAATGTATTTAAGACACTACTAAAGAAACAGCAGTTTTTATCAATCAACTTTTATGGAAGCTAAGAAATCTCCTGATTTTTTTTCTCTCCACTAGATTTTCTTTCTGAGGGTGTAGTATCTGCAAAGAGTCATGAAAACACATCTTACTCCCATTTTCTACATCATATGGTTTTCCTCAAAGTCGTTTTACTATAACCACAAATAGCTATAATGGAAAAAGATCTTTATCCTAACCCTGTAGGTCCTACTAATTCTTAACACCATGTCAGCAACACAAAATTGCAGGGAAAAGACCCTTTGAATTTAGGATTATGCAGTCTATTAAAAAAAAACATATATTCTACAGAGAGGATTCAGGCTGTTAGTGAAGATTAACAGTAAGCTGTAGCAAAAAGCAATTTAATGTTTACATTTTCATTTTAAAGTTTTGTCCCAGTGTATACTTCCCCAGAAAATATTCTTTCTGTGGGCTCACACAATCATTTAGAAGCACCATGTGTCAAACACACCTTCAAGGGGTTTTACAAAGAATTAAAAAGATCTTGAAAGAGATTCTGCACTTGGGTCAACAAGACCCAAACTGCCAAAAAGACAAGTTAAACCATCAGATTTCAGGACCAATCAGATTTCCTGTTATTGAGTAAATCTTGAAAGGGACAAGCTTATGGAGAGGAATGCCACCAGATATCAAGAACTGCTGTCTGGACAGGCAAAAGACAAAGAGTGTTCTCCCCTCCAAGGAGTTCTGGGATAGCAGTGGATGAAACTGCACCTAATCTCCACAGTAAAGGCAGAGGGACCCACCTGAATCAAGCCTGAGGGGCTCGTATTAGCTTGGCATTTGTAGACAACCAGCTTTCCTGCAGGAGAAACCCCTGCATAAAAAGGCAAGCCTTTGCCCCCCTGCAGTTTCTCCCGCAGTTTGTCCACTGGCTCTGCCCGAGTGACCTTTACATTTCCTGAGTTATTGCATGACGCCACTGCGCTATCGGGAGTCTCCAAGACAGGGATCTCCGGCTTCTCGTCCTTGTCCTGGTAGGACGGCACTGAAATTTTCACTCTGGAGGAGCAGACAGAAGGATGGTTCTCATCCTGGGCCTTGTATTCCGAAGCCAATTCAATAATGAAGCTACCCACTTTGAGGCACTGTGGTGTGTTACTGTTGATATGCTGTGATAGGATGGTCAAGATCTTATTGTGATCTTCCTCCAAGCTGCAGTCAGAGATAATCTCGAAAAGTTTGGTTGGTTCACCTTGAGTGGTGTGATGAACATAGGAGGTGGAGAAAGAGTCCCCCTCACTACGGGAAGAACACCAGCTTTCCTCTGAGAAAGAATTGAAATAGGTTTCTGCAATACTATGGCATTTTAAGCACCTGGATAGTCAAACAATTTCATTCTGCCCACACCTCCACCCTTAGCTCAGCTCAGCTGCAGGCCAACAGCAAGTAAAAGAATTGTTCAAAGCATCACTTCCCCTTGCAGAGCTTCACAAGCAAGCAAAAGCTCACTACAAAACTAAGGTAATTATTTCTCACAGTTCAATCCCTGCAGCCATACCACGTCAGCTTGTATCCCATTGCATCACAAGCTAAACAAAGATGGGTTGTTTCAATACACGGGTGAAAGTCCTCCAAACACACCCAACAGCATAGAAAGAAAGCATCACTAGTTATTCAAGAGATGGTACTTTTCTCTTTGAGTCAGAAAAGCACCTGTGTCCTACAATGGCATGAGGGGACATGCCACTAGCAGAACTGTCTTTTGCAGAAGATGTGTAAACAGAAGCATGACCTTTTGTTATCATTAGAGATACAACGTTCCTTTCTGCAAAACTGTAAGGATGCTGAGCCCTGTGTCCTGGCCATTTTAATTTCACCTACCAATGCACCAGCATTTTCAACTAATTGTATTGTTTTTCCATTCCCATCCTTAAATGTAGCATGCACTGTTGTATACATTAAACAGTAAAAAAAATCAGCTCAGAAAGGCAGATATGGTTCATTAGTAGATAACACAATGCCTCTAGAATATGTCTCATTTAAGGCTTGCAATATGATTTGGGCTGCTTCAGACTGAAAGATAACATGGATGTCTACCCTATTTCTTCACAAGCTAGAAACTCAAACACAGTATCTCTAACATAGCAAAACTTCAGTCTTTCAACTTGAACTAAACAAATTCAACATCAAACAAATCCAAACAAAGCATAGGTGCTCCCTTGTCCCATCCACTTCTATGTGAAAGACATAAGGATCCCAACCTCCCAGGACTACTTGGATATTTAATTCTTCACTAACTACAAAATGATAGTAAAGAAAACAAGTGTGTGAAAAAAATACCCAGACAAAGCAAAACCATTCACCTCCATTCCTTTCCAAGTATCTAATCATCTGTCTTGAAGACAAGTCTGCTGTGCAGTTTTGTATTTCATTGCTAAACAAGCTACTGGCAGCACTGGCTGTTTTACACTTAGAGCAGCAGCAAGCACTGGATATTTAGTCTGCTGTATCTCCATGTGGCCCCCTGAGCTGCTAAGAAAACAGGAAACTGTACGCACGTCATAAGATTTTTATTAACAACTGCAACAACTCCCCAGGCAAACAGACTTCTGTTTCATCAGTAGATAACCTTTTTTTTAAGAAATACCACAAAAACATGTAACTAGCAAGAAGTGGAATTATACTCCTGACTCAGCTCTTACCTCTTGATTTATTAGTGTCTTTGTCTACCTCACAGGCAGCCTTCTCCGGAGACTGAAGCTCTGGTTCATGCTCTTGCTGGAGGAAAGAAATGCAAGAAAATATTCACCCTACACATCTCACTTCCACACTAAAAATCCCAGCAAAAAAATGAACTAGTTTACCCCAAACCATAGAACTACGCTGTGTTTGACAATGTTACAGGCTTCACCTCAGAAGAGCTCTATTAACAATGAATATTTAAGCCTTACACAATAATGCAGTTGCGGCAGCCAGGAATTTCCCCAGACAAGACAATTGCAGTAACAGGGTAAATTTACCAGCACTGCAAAGTGATTTAGGCTCCACCTTCCACAGCCCTACCACCACCAAATGCAAGTCAAGCCCTCATGTCATGTAGGGGTTTCTGGGGAAAAAATTACTTCAACATTTTCAATATTTTTGCCTGTTCTATAATACACACTAATCACAATGTGACTTCTTACCTTTATACTACAACTCTGTGAATCACTTTTGTCTTTCTGCTGCTTTTTTTCTTCTCTCTTGTGCTCATAGGCTCGCACCCTTGCACAAGTCATTAAACTTTCAAAGTACACGTAGACAGGATCCTTGTCCTCCTCTCGAATCTAAAATAAAAAAAAAAAAAAGATAAAACCCTCTTTTCTCTGTTCTGGATGCACATCAGATTTATAAAAGAGCTTTGCTTTCTAAAAACATTTCAACATAAATGCTTCAACAGTAAGGGTCAAAAGAAAAGTCCAGCATTTAAAGCTAGATCTGCCTTCTCAGTATCATCACACAACCACCACCAGCTTCCTGAAATTCAAACCCATTCAGATATTCTTCTAAGTGAAGAAACAAATCCTAAGTGTCATGCATTGTTTAACATTATCTGGTATACATTAAATAGCTACTCTGGTATGTTTGTTCTTCAGATATAACTACACTCCATTCTACGGCTCTTTTTCTTCTGCTGCTGTTGCTGCTTTTGTCTAATACTAAGGTGAGGAGAGACACAAAGCCAGATTCTTGGAACACTGGCAGTGAAGAAAACCAAAGAAAAAACAAAAAAAAATACTCCAGAACAACACTGAACACTCTGTGTCTGTATCCCAACAATTTTTGCAAGTAATTCATACTTAGATAAGCTACATAATGTAGCTAATAACTTTTATAAACATTACAGGACTAAAAATAATTTTGACAAAACCAGCACATATTACTGTATTTTTAAATGAGGCTATTAGTGAATCATAATCACCTTCCACTATCTCCACATCGCTACAGTAAATTCTCAACAGAAGATGGACACAGCAAAGATTTGTATACAATCAATCCATCCTAGCTCATCAACACACCTACAGGCAGTCAGTCCCAAGCTTTCACCTCAAACTTCTCTAAAATTGCCTAGCACAGAAGCTTTTGGCAGTATTTATCTTAATTTTCCGTACAAGGAGAAACATGCATCTTTTTTTCTTCTTACCACTGGATTGGGTCTAGGAGTGTACACTCTGCCTGGTTTTGTTCCACTGGAAGATCTGCTCTTACTAGGAAGCGACACCTCTGGGCTGGGCAGCACCACAGATTTAACTGGTTCAATAACAGATGCTGTTGGGACATAAATTGGCTCTGGATCTACTTCACCTTCCACTTTCACCCACAATGGACAATTCCTAACAGGTTGTTCTGGCTCTGATTCACAGATAGCTGAAAAGAAGAGAAAAAACAAAAATTACTTACAAATGAAACACCATCTAACAGAGCAGTAACAGAATTTTTTGTTTGAGTTTGAGGTCCAGCCATGCAGCAATCACTAGTCCAAACTGCCAGAAAATACTACTGGTTGTTTTTCTTGCCTCAAATTCCAGTCAAAAGTGACTGGGATTTGTCTATGAGGAAGAAGAAATGAAAATAAAAATGTTTCTACACTAATCCTTATTTCTCACTTTTACCATGATAAAAGATCTGCAAAATCACAAAAATTAGTGACCTCCACTGACGCTGTGTACTGAAAAATCACAAAACATTAAAAAAAGATCCCAGACGTATACTGCAGCTATATGGAAGAATTAACTTATTCCAGCAGAACAACAGAAAATACCTAGTTTTAGCTATTGCTAGAAGTATTGGAAGAAACTGAAAATGCAAATTCATGGGCAGTTTCTACCAATTTGGTTTTCCGAGCATACCTCAGGGCAGATCTGAAATTACCATAAATAACTATACTTTCAAGGAAACTCATGAACTCTACAGCTACATACAGCAACTGAAAATGCACCTCTTGATACTGACTTGTTTACAGGGAAACGTAACAACACTGTAACACTGAACATTATCAACAATGACAGCAGTAATTATTCCATATCCACAGTCTTTAAAGACATTTGGAGAGCTGAACAAGAGTTTAAACTACCAAGAACAAACTCCAACTATTTGATTCAATAAATAATTACACAGTGCCCAAAACACTGAGCATGTAAGAATTTTAAAAAAAACCCCACGTTATTTTCTGCAAGTAAGATGGATTTAGAAATGGCATCACTACTACATCCTAATAAAAAATGCCCACCGATTTTGGTGGCTTGCTCTAAGTAATTTCCACCAATACTCACTGTATTCCACCCTTTTTCTCTTCCTCCTATCCTTCTGCTTCGTCTCCTCTTCTTCCCCATCACCCTCTTCTTCCACATCTTCCTCCTCTTGCTGCTGTCCTTGTGTTCCGAACAGCACAAGATTTCCACGCACAGCCTTTTTCATCATTTTCTTATGTTTTGTTCCTCCCTTCACCAGCAAGACTCTTCTCTTGAGGCAAGTACACCCAAACATGCAGTCTGGCCTGCGGCAGTGGGTAGGCTGACGTTTCTCCACAGCCAGACTGGCACATATGCAACCCAGCCTGCAGAAATCATTGTTGCAAGGAGGTGCTCGTCGTCTTATTATCTTGTGGATAGGTTTGTTTTTAAGAGATGCCTAAAAACAGTTTTAGAGAAACATAAACTCCACATTTTAGTAAGAGGAATATTTTAGTAAAATTAAATCAAGCATATGCAA
Organism: Trochalopteron elliotii; assembly: GCA_024734555.1. Taxonomy (NCBI): domain Eukaryota; kingdom Metazoa; phylum Chordata; class Aves; order Passeriformes; family Leiothrichidae; genus Trochalopteron; species Trochalopteron elliotii. The sequence continues at coordinate 1,267,184 of JANPWX010000339.1, forward strand.
AATTGCTATTCAAAGTTCATTCAGAAAACCCCTTGAGCTACATTGTTTATGTACAAAAACTTGTCCTCTATACCACAAAACCCCAAAAAACCCCAACAAAACAGAGTTTGGACTTTAAGTCTTTTAAGAGGCAACTGGAGACTGTAAAACCATGGTAATAAGCAGGATGTGAAAAAAGCAAGTTGTCATGTGACAACCAGGCTACATGACCAGGATTTTCTTGCAGTTTGCTCAACTGAAAACATAAAAGCAATATCCATAAGTGGGCAGATTAAAAAAAGCAACAGTACAGGTAAAAAACCATTACAGATGTACCTGAGCTGTAAGCAGAGTTGCCAAAGAGATGTCTGCTCGCTCTTCTGTAATATAGGTCCGTGGTTTCCCATCCCAGAGAGCACAGTCTTCCAAGTCCATTAACTTCACCTGAGATTTAGACAAACCTGGTGGACGAGGTGCTTGGTGATGCTGTGGTGTTTGACGCAAACTGATCTGTTTTGGAAGTGTATTTTCATCCACAGTTGGCAGCACAACACCATCTGCTTGGTTACTCACACTGCTAGCAGACTTAGCAGCCTTTTCCCCTGACACTGATGAGATCTGTTTCTGCTTTGCAGGAAAAGGTGAAGGCAGAATAGGTCTGTAAGATGATTTTACTCTGTTTGTCTGTCTGGTTTGAGTCTTTGTTTTCCTAGAGGTAGATGATGGAGGAACGGGCTTCAATGTGTAAGATGTTGATGGAATTACAGCGGACTGCTTCTTTAAAACACTGTCGAGTGTTCGAACATAGCTAGTGCTCTTAGTGGGAAGCTGATACACCACTGGAGAAGTGGGTGTGTTAGAAGAGAATCCCATACTTGTTTCCATCAATTTCCCTTCATTTTCCAGGTACTCATCCAGCTTGTCACTACAGAACGCTGAGCGATTCTTCAATGAACCTTCTGAACTGCCACCTACATAAATGAAGAGTACTTTAAATCCTGGAGTTATATAATAATGGAACACAGTAGAATAGGTAAATACATCTCTCAAAAATGCACTCTTCTACAAGAACTGTATATAATATAGGCACACCAAATATAATCCATTCTGAAACACAAGCAGCAGCCTGCACAACTGTTTTTGTGGTGATCTTACACGTGTATTTGTGGTGGGTTGGCCTTGGCTGGACTCCAGTTGCCCACCAAGCCACTCTATCACTCACCTTCTCAGCTGCAAAAAACCTCATGGGTCAATATGAAGGAACTTTAATAAGGTAAAGCAAAGGCCATGTGTGGAAGCAAGCAGAAATAAAAGATTTATTCTCTACGTCCCATCAGAAAGTGATGTACAGGCACTTCTCAGGAAGCAGGGGTTGAGAACAAGTAGCAGTTACTCCAGAAGACAAACATCATAAGTAACAAATGCCCTCCCTCCTTCTCCATCCTCCTAAGTTTTTATTGCTGAGCAGACATATAGTATGGAATATCCCTTTGGTCAGTTTGGGTAAGCTATTCTATGTCTCCTCCAAAGGTCATGTCCACCCAATGGCTACTGCTGAGGGGAGAACGTTGAGAGGCAGCCTTGGTGCCTTGTGAGCACTGCTCAGCAGCAGCCAAAACACTGGTGTGTTACCAACACCTTTCCAGCTGCCAGTGCACAGCACAGCACTGTGAGCTGCTGTGGAGAAAATGCATTCCAGCTCAGCCAGACCCCACACAGCATTTATTCACAAAACCACTACAGGCCTTCTGTGCCTCTACTCTGACGTTATTTGTCCTGAACACCTGGTCTACCTGCTACAGCACAATGCATCTGGAATATCCCAACACAAAACTGTACAGAAATGCAGAAGGTACAATATAAATATTTAATCTAAAGTAAAATATTGACAAATTTCAACAATCCATTTGAGGTATGGCTAAGTAATCAAATATGTGAGGCATACCTGCTCTAACTGGAGCTAAAATTACACCAATATAAATGAAAATTACTCAGGTTCATTAGGGTCCCTGAGGCAACAAAACTCTGGAATTACCATACTTCTGTATGAACTCAAAACCAAAACTATTACAGCTTTGATCTTCACTTGAGCCTTCCGTGAAGAACAGAACACATATTTTTATTTTACTCAAAGTTTCTCTTCCCACATTAATCTCCATTCTGACTATGGAACCAGTACTAAAAAAATTCTTTAATCATAACAGTCTCAATATAAAAAAATACATCTCTCATTAAGACACACACAAATTGCAACATCTATGGAAGGTCAAGAGAATGGCCACATGTTGGAAAAATGTATATTGATCTCTCTCTTTTTACTTTTTTTTTACCTTCATTTCTAGAAGCACCATGAAGCTTCCCTCGCCAGCCTTTGATTTTTGTGAAATCATTTGTTTTTCCTGTCCTGGAAACAAAAGGAAATCCAGTATCTGAAAAAGAAGAAAGTTAGCCTCAGTTTGTGAACCAAGTTTAATTGTATCAGTGTCTTAGCAAATTCTGCTTATTCCTTTACAGGGATAGGGTGAACAGTACCAAAATCAGAAGAACTGAAGCAACTTGATTTTTACTATTTTATTTTTAATTAATAGAATACTTAACAAGAAGGCCAAGCTTCCTGTAGAGTTCTACTCTATGGCCAAGCATCTGCTATCCCCCACAAAAAGTGTTTCCTTTATTTTCTGTTTTAGTCTCCTTAGCAAAAGCAGTTGGCTCCAAAAGCCTAATGGGCCGACCAACTAATTAATTAGTAGGCTAAAATGGAAGAGGCAGGTTTTGAGCTCATACTACAGCCTCACTCAGCAAGAAGAGTAATTTGATTCTCTCCTCTCCGTTGGGCCAATGACTTCTATAACACCTGCAGAAACTTCATTTAATGCTCACTGTTCTGTCAAATTCAGATGAGTATCTATTAGGGGCATAGCCAGTGAATAATCACAAAAGACAAACAGTTACACCTCTGTCAAGTTATGCATCAACTGTGGGAGCTAAAATGGAATGTAAAAATACTAACGGGGATGTGTGTGGCCCTTTAACATATTCTCAGGCTAGAAATAATTGCACTGGACACTAAGCTGACTGAGGTCTTCTGAATTCAATCTTCCTCTCCTGCAGTGTAAACAATCTGAAATTCAACGTCTGCCACTACCAGCTCCTAAAAGCAGTAGATTAAGAAAGACATAAGTAATCAGAATATTACAGAGGGAGAAACAGTTAAGCAGAAGACAAATAAGCATATAAGTTAAACTATACTTTGTCCATCCAGTTCCCTATTAAGAACACTACCCACCAACAGCATGAGAACCATAGTCACAGAATGAAAAATCCACTTGCTTGGATACCAAGCAAGTTCAAAAAAGAAAAATCAGTAACAACTTTTAAATTAAATTATTATCATGAAGTTATAGGGTAGTCCCCATGTGGCATCTCAAGGTCTTCTGGAAAATTCTGATACTCATCTCTGTGAAAGACAACTTTTTTTTGTTGTTCTTTGGTATGTGAGCAACATCAGGCTAATTCAGATTGCCTAAGCTTTTTCTCAGCAATCTGAGAGGTCAGTATAAAATACACAGATACTATTACTGGATCACAACCATCACAAAAAGGAAACCCTCAAAATAATCCAGCCACAATTACTCAGGACTCCTTGCCCAGTAACAACAAAATTATCTAAGGAAGTTCTACTATTTTGTCACTTTAGTATCATTTTAATCTCTTTAGATACCAAGCTGAACTGAATAGCCATTCTCTCCTTCTCATTGATAATAAAAAGGTGACACTTGAGATTACAGCAAATTCATATTCTACCCACCTGGAGAATTGGGGTTGGTACCTGGATAGCTCCATAGAGAGTAATTTGAGTATGAAAGAGGAAGCTGCACACCCAAATATTTCAAGTCAATGCTCATTGTTGGATCCACAGAATTCAACTTCAATCCCACTACAAGAAACAAGCAACAGTAAATATCTCAATGCAGCAAGATGTTAGGAAAAAGACAATCAAGACAATCACTAAAAGATAAAGCATTCAGTTACCATGGGTTTTTCTGGCACTCCTCCACCATTTTAAGAGACTTGAAAAAAAGCATTAGTTAGTGCCATAACAGTTACATACACTGGATTTATAGTAGGCATAAATTAAAGAGCATTTTACACAATGGGAATTTGAGGAAAAAACTGAATTACTTTTCACAGTTTTTTTGATTGCTACTGAAGTTTTCACAGAAATTTATTAACCACTGTGCCAGTGTTGTAATAAATCTCGTAATAAAACCTTCTGTCTGTTTTTCTGAGTAAGTCGGCACCATTTACATCTTTGAAGGCAAGAGTTACTCTCTGAACCCAACTCAGCTGACTGACACTTCATATCACTAAGTTATCAAGCCTGCCAGCAGTACTTACACATCCCCTGCTCTACTGAGCTAAACTTGTGCAAGAACACATATCACACACACATCAGCTTCAACCAGCAATAAGAGACAACTAATCACATTTTAGCTCTGAAAAATGTGTGTGTTTCTTTGACTGTTATGAGTTTAGACAGCAATTTCAGGACTCATTTGGTCCTGAAACAGGGAAAATGGCTATACAGAAACTAAACAATCTGTGTTGTTAAAAGCACTGAAGCACATTTGTGGTGGGATCAACATGTTCCTTCATTAACAACCCCTAATACTGAGATTGAAAGACTTACTTGGTAACAAAAGCTGGTTTTGTCAATGGCAAAACAAATACAGACATAGAAGTGCTGAGAAAAGTAAAAGCTAGGAAAATTGCTATTGCACCTTTTCAGAAAATACTGTTACAGTGAATTCAAGAAATCACTGTCAATCAAATTCAGCTCACAGCTGGGAGCTGAAAACTTCTGGGTTGGCTTTTTAGCTATAGAAGCCTACAAATGTTGCTCCTGTTGCCCACAAGTTTCAAATGAATACATGAAAAGTATGCATCTTGAAACTGAGAATGTACGAACTGACAAGGCTCAAGAAACAAAGTTGTATTTGCACATACAGCAGAAACCTTGTGCTGGCTGTACACAACTATGTTCACAAGTGGAAACACAGTGACCAGTTTACTAGCAGCCTGAAAACAACTGACATGAAACAAATCTCAGGCATGGTTATTTAAACAGATACTGTTATCACAGACAGTCTAGTGAGATGTAATTTTCATATCTACATAGAGAAAACAAGAAGCAAGTCAATTTAGTGTTTTGTATAAAAACATGTCAACTGACAAATGTCAAGATGCCATCCACTTCTTTTTTTCTATTCAAATAAAATGGAAAGAGTACAGATTTTATTTTTCTTTACACTCCTTTCTGTCACCTGCAAAAACAAGCCTATCTTTGTTTTACACTCAAACAAAAATAAGAATATCACACATGTACAAAATCTATTTTTTCAGTTTAGGATCATGAAGTAAAATACACCCAAGACAAAATCCAAGAGGATGAGCCCAAGAAGTGCAATGTGGAATGACCACAAGCAGCCACAGAAGAACAAATGGTAACAGGTAAGTCAATAAAGATAATCCCATACTCATCAGGTGAACTATCACTTTTTAAAATTTCTATCATTCCCAGAGCATTGCTAAATTTCAGTTGCTGCAAACAAACAGCAGCAATGTAAGAACTTTCTCCTCTCCATCAGCTGCAGCTGATTAATCAGAAATATGAAACATGACAACAGTGCCTTCAATTTTCAAGAACAAAGGCAGGGATTCAAATTAGCTCAGATAAAAGCAGCAACCCATAGCATTGCAGTACTCCAGCAAGAGCTTTCCTTTTAACACACTTAAGTTGGACTCCCTTCTTTCAGAAACATTTTCCTGCAGTTCTGGTGCCTCTAAAATCTAGACAGCCTCCATCATCACTCTGTTATTAACTTCAGAGATCAAGAGCAATTGCAGGATTCAGGTACAGCTCCAACATTTCATAAGTGAATCTCAAAAAGAATCTTAAACTTCTCAACTATAGTGTTGTGTATCAAAACCAGAGTTAACATCAAAACTGCTATGTCTGTTCCTTCAAGGATCTCCAGTCTGCAAGGCAAGAGATCTGTAATTATTTGGAACACAAAGGTAATCTGGAGAAAGTCTACTTCCTTGTTCACATGTAGCAGCTGAAGTCTAACAACAAAAGTATTCATATTGTAATTCCCTTCACAGCCAAATAAGATTGCATCTATTGTCATAATGCTCTTGTTGCAAATAGTTTTCCTGTATCTTCTTTTCCCTCTAAAAATTACAAGCTGTGGTTCATCTCCATCACTGCTGAATTGCAATTTCACTATTTAAGAGGCTCAGCAGATTACCATCCAACACTGGAAATGATGGTCATTACCACTCAAGAAAATCAAAAATTTTCAGATGTCTTTTTCTTAGCCTAATTCTTGACATTTCTTGTCCATTTTGAAGTATCTGTGAATTGCTCAAAATCCTTCAGAAGGCACCTCACACTTCATCTGGAGAAAAAGCATGTGGGCTGTGTACATTCTCTGTTGCAGGATCATGTAATGAGTAAAACAGCCCTCGCAAGTGCTGTAGTTGCCAATGTATCACATGGTTGCCAACACACTGTAATTTTATTATACTTTTTTTGGGTAAAGGTAACAGCTAGAAGGCCCACAATAAAATCCTAAAATGGCTTAACATTGCTAGTTCTCATCATACACCACGCATAAACCATTCAAGATAATCCAATGTTCTTCACCACGGAAGTTCTGTGAGGGCCCAGAACAGTTCATATCAGAGCCAAGATCAGTATTTGCAGTCTCAGTCCCTATAGTATAACAGTTTTGCATTTGAAACATCCAGGGCCAGAATCTCAGGAGTATGAAGTACAACGTTTCCACGTGTATCAATAATTTCATCACCTGTTCTGATGCCTACATTCATGTCTTTGGTCTCAGGACTATTATCAATGTCTTTCAACATCATCAGAAGAGAGAACATTAAATTCCACTCTGGATCCTTGACTCTCCTCCATCTACCTCAGGATAACATTGTATATAAACAGAAGATCACAAACTGCAACTACCTTGCTTGGCCTTTTTATGCAGCTAGTGAGCTGGATGAACAGGCACTCAAATAAGGACTCAAATCACAGCAACTGTAGTCTTGATTAAGTGTTGTTGGATCTCTAGCTCTACTCACCAGGAAATGCCTACTTTTATGAAGGAGTAAAACCAACTCTCTCTGCTTTCAACCAGGTTTAGGCCATTACAAAACAGGCACTGTCAGAAGGCCCAGCAACTTCTGCGAGAGGCACATAACATGCAGACTCCTGCTCTCCTGTTGGAGATTCAGGAGTCATCTTTTGCCACCTCCACATTTTGTAGTTTGCAACAAAAACGTGTGTAGATTAAAAGCCAGGTCCCAGCTGTATTAGGCACACACAACATTGGCACCAGTAGGAAATTATCAGCTGAGTATGACTAATGATCAAGCAGGTGCATTAGTACGTACAAAACCAACTTACCTTCCTGAAGGCTAGGATGTATTACTTGTTTATGCCTCAAGGTCTTCAGCTCTTCCATCAACTCCTTTTCCAGTACTTGTATTCTTGCTTGACAATCTACTCAAAAAATAAGAGAACATACAAAAAACATTTGCCATGTAAAAAAATTGACTTAATTATTAATTTTCAGCGTGTCTTTACAAATTCCCGTATTCGCAGTAAAGAACCACTCAAAAAAAAAAAAAAAAAGGGACCAAAAAAAAAAAAGAAAAAGAAAAAAGTACCTGGATCAGTTGTAGTCAACAGGGGAGCCTGAAGATTCTGTGACTCTTCTCCACCAGCTCTATCAACAGTGTTAATGTCAAGAGCTTCCTACATACATGAAGAGCCTTGAGTAAGTTAAGATACCTCAAAACACTTAGATGCAAAGTAGGCCACATCAAATATCACCAGATTATTCAAAACATGACACTGTTTCATAAACAAGCATGCATGCTTTTATACAGAACCCTAGACCCCCTACTTCTTCCTAAGCAGCAAGAACTAAGACCACGCTACGAGCAACACAGGGTCAAAATAAGAACAGATTTGGAAAGAGGCCACAAAACTCCAAACTCGGCTTAAAAGAAAATATAACTTCAGCTTGTAAGCACAAAGGCTTTAAAAGGTTTTTGAATTTTACTTCACAACAATGAGGTTTTACCTTTGATGCGAAGGACACAAAAAGAACACCATCAACATCTTCAAGGTCCGGTTTAACATCTGGAAGGATACTCCCAGGCCCCAGAGAAGTGTTCTTGCTTGCTACTACATTTTTCCCTATACTCTTAGGTGGTCGACCAGCCTTGGAAATTTTCAGTTTCCGGGGCCTTCCTCTTTTATTTGTAACTGTTGATAGGGTGCTCTGATTGTTACCAGAGCCTTTGAGGGACATAGGGTTCTTCAGTATGCCAGGCCTTTTTCTGCCACAGATCTCTTTATCTGGAAAGTCACAACTTACTGAGCCCCTGAGATTAAAATTAGGTGATTTGGATAGAGCCCATCGGGCCTCTCCAATTGAACAGTACTTCTGTGACATTTTACTTGCAGGAGATTCTTTCTTCATAACAAACTCCTCAGGAACAGTGACTGTGCCTGAGCAAGAGTCTTTGTGATTTTCAAAACACACAGGCAAGGAATCCAGGACTGCACTCAAAGGGGATTTATCCTTCTTGCAAGAGGAAAGCATGGTCTGTGGCAGCTCAGATATCTTCACTGTGCTCTTTGTGACTGCACAAGGTTCCAAATAGACCACAGGCATCTTACCACTGTCCAGTTTTAACATTTTTGCTTTGGCAACACCTGAAGACTTGGCTAGCATGCGCTTCCCAGACCTGAATTCTCCATCAATTCCATCTGTTTCACGGCGTCTCATCAGGTGTTTCTGTACAACGGGATCATCATCGTCAGTGTTGGAAAATTCATCAGTTTCTTCATCTGTGTCTTCCTGTTTCACAGTTATCCCTTGCGTGCAAATATTTGACTCATAGTCATAGTCATCTACTGGCTCCTCTTTTATGACTACATTAAAGTGTCCATTTGGGTCCAATGGAGATGTCACACAGGAATTGCTTTCATAACTGCTAGCAATGGGACTGGAGTGGGAAAGAGGGGACAAAACCAAAATACAATGTAAGATCTTTCTTAAATCTCCTTTACCAAAACTCCACCATCTCCCATAATTCTGCGTTATCTTGTAAAAAGCCTCTAAAATGCTAAATTCTAAAATCCTCCCAAGACATGTCTGCTATATAAGCTGTCACTTACAAGCTTCCATTTTTAGAAGCACTCAAGGAACCCCAACAAATTGCCACTATTAAGAACAATCCAACTTCTTATCTGAAGGCAGCAGCACAACTTCCTTCCCTACTAATATCAGGGTGACATTTGCACTTTTTCCTCTTCTACTCAGCATGAACTTATGCCAAGCTGTCATATTTGAAATGCTCAGAAGCAGCCTTACTTTGCTGTATCTCATAAAGACACTAAAGCCATTGTGCTCGCAAGTAAGAAGCCATGTGAGCACTTAAAGCACCAAAATTTTAGTTAATGCACCCTGAAGCCATATACAGACAATTCCTAAACTCAGCTGTTGTTTGAACACTTACAGAATACTAACATCCTACTGAATCTTGCTGCATTTTCCGCTAGGTCTGAGTCCTAACCCAACCAGAATTCAAAATACCATGCACTGGATACTGAAGACTAACAGTAGAGGCAGCTCATAATGGACTTCTTTGAGGGCCAGACGTATCAGTCAAAGAACTACAGTCACCAGTTTCCTTCAGTGTATCAGAACCTGGCTCCTTGTCATAAGAGAAAACTGCTAATGTATGAAGCCAGAAACTCATATCCAGAATGAAACTCAGGAAAAAAAGTCAGAACTTATTTACTCAACGTATCACGTAGTGTTCCAATAATACCTTAATACTTATTATATTATACACAACATACAATTGAATTATATTAAATTATTATTGCCAACTTGGTGTTCTTAAAATGTTATTGAAAGTAAAATTATTTGTTAATGATGACAATTCCAAGTAAAATTTAACGTAATTGTAGTACTGATATATTATATATAGAGAGAGCATTGCTTTACAGATACTGGATGTACACATGTATGTGTGTCTATTTTATCATTAACATTATCCATCCCTATCCCTTTAAAGAAGTGCTAAGCCCAGTTGAACCCATAGCTGGGATTGAGAGAGGGAAAAAGAAGTGAGGAAGAAGCTGCTTCCTTCTTGTGTAGACTGAGACATACTTAAGGGAGAAGAGCTGGGACACACAAGAATCACAACATCACAACAACAAAGCTGGGAGTATTTCCCTCATGAAGAAACACTGCAGTATTAAACAGGGAGCTGACAATCAAGATACAAATTTATATACTTACATATAAAATTCTAAAGAACATAAGAAGCTATCTAGAAAACTTGTTGCAACTCATAAGACACTAAGTAACCAGCATTAACCTTACAGCAAAAACATGATTCATGAGGGAACGGCAGACAGCAGGAAACTGAGTATCAGTCTAGTTTTGCCTACTGTTTCCTCTGGACAATGAGATTTTTATTAGAAATTTTCTAACTTTCATTTAATTAATAATGTGAAACGGAAGATTAAAAAGCCTTTCTCGGTCAGTGAGTTTACTGTGAAAGAAATGCAAAGACAGACTATACTTGTCAGTTACTGGCCGCTGAAAATCCTGCCACAATGCTAAGGTAAAAGGCTGATTCAGTACAGCTCACCCACAATTAAAGTCAATATTATTAAGACTCATCTGCTCTGCTACTTTAAAATTTTTGAAAATCAAGAGGCAAAAAAACCTAGCAAACTTGCAGGCCAGGAATAAATTTCTCATCTGAGTTTTACTGTTTCCAGTTGGAAGCCAAGTAAAGCCTGGACTTCTCTAGACTTCCTTCCTCTATCTATTGCAAGGTGTATACATGTAAGTTAAAGATTACCTTTCTAATTGGGATCTGGACAGTATTGAAACTAAAAAGCCCTGCTGTAAAACTGAAACATCTAGACACAAATATTGTTTTACTCTGCATAATGCAACCATAAGCCAGGTGGTGACAAGAGCGATGTATGGCCCATGCACGTGTATGCATGAGAAGATATAGGATTAGCACAAACTGCTGGTTTTAAATTCTGATGCAATAACCAACTTCTCAAAGAATAAAACAGTTGCTTTTTAGCACTGAAGCAATTTTATCTGGCCCTTACTTTCTGAAGTTAAATGAAACATAAGTATTCACAGAAACTTCCTCTAATTGTAGGAACATGAATCAAGGAAGTTTGTCCTCCCAAAATCTTCAATCCAAGATCAGACAAAAATTGTGAAACAGTGTCTTAACTAGCTCTTTCTTTACCTGATATGGAACAGTGCTCATATTTAAACCAACTTTCTTATAGCCCAAGTAATGTATTTAGCACCCTTGCAATAATAACAACAAAAGCAGAGAGACTGCCATTTTGGCTTTTTCCAGATTAAAACCCATTAAGCTGCTCGTTTTTTTGAAAGCAATAAGATTTTTTTTTTTGGTACATAATTTGAAAATACACTGGGGAGCAGGAATCTGACTTCTTGTGGAATTAATCTAGCAATCTATGACAGAGGCTTGAAGGATAGTCACTTGGCTTTCTCCCCCAAAAGAAAGTCAAGAAAGGAAAAAACTAAAACTGTCAAGACTAAACACAAGACAACTAAATTAGAATAATGAGACTAATGGAGCATTAAAAATCCCACAGATTTTTTATTTTTGAAGGAGGAAATTCAAAAGACCTCGGAAAAGAGAAAGAGTACATCAGCCTGTAAGACTTAAGAACCAGTAAAGTTTGTTTGTGGTACTTTCCATATCTTAAATACCTGAGTATATCCAGGGATAAGCATTTCTACCAGAGTATCCACAACTCAAATATTTATTTTCTTTACAACACCCCTAGTTAAACTAAACATACTATCAGACCACAGAAGCAGAAGGAAAAAACCCACATAGTACCTTGGATAAATAAAACAGTCCTCTATTTCTGAAGTCCTCTAATAACTCGGGATTAAAATTACTCTCACTTTTACATGGTTCTACTATCAAAATTGTCACAAGAATTGAGTATTGGTGGGGAGTATCACCGTCAACAGCAGTAGGAACTCTACTTCTTTTGCAGAGGATTATCTGAGAGGTAGCAGTTCCCAACTTGCTTCTCACTCAAATCTAAGCTCAGCAGAAATCACTACCCTGACTAAAAGCGAGATAGTGCCTATCAATTGCCCACCACTAAAAAAAACCAAAAACCAACAAAAAACCTGCTGAGTCTTCATTGGTACGTAAATATTAATGTGTTCGGTTTAATAAAGAAAGATGTCACACTCTCAGTGCTGTCCTTGAAAGGCTGCCATACTTCTAAACTCAACTGTATGGCATGAAAACATTGTTTTCTGAACAGATCAGAAGAAAGGAGGAGAACTAATACTTTGCAAAACTCCAGCACTTACAAAGATAGTCTTGCCATTTCTTGGATAAAATCAATTTTCTTTTACCAAGTAAAGAATTTGACTTTTTCACACCAATTACAAAAACATCTCAAAAAGCTGGCCAATGCTTGAAAGTAGTTCTAGCACAGTGGTAACATTTATTCAAGCGACAGGTGTTTCCAAGCCAGACAACAAAAAGACTCTTTGAAGTCTTTTCCTGTCTGTGCAGCGCTTACTTAGTGCATCTCACAGATCAGCTGCCTTGGGGGCAAAACCAGAGAAGGACTCTAACATGCTCTGGACCAAAAGAAATCAAATCTGCCAATTTGCATCAGCTCTTTTTAAGGAAGGTCCTTGAGTCCTTAAAACATTTTTTTATTCCTTGGGAATAAACAGTTGTCAAAATTTTGTTTCAATGACCCTCTCCCAGCAAATGAAGTATCACTATGAAAGCAAAACAAAGCTGTCAGTAATTATTTTCTGTGTTTTACTTCCAATATGTGAAGTTATCTAAACTCTTCTCCATGCTCTTAGGAACTAAAAAAGGCCCATCCTTTCCATAATTGGTGTATTCTCAGTATTTAGGATGGGTTAGAACAGTGTTTTTTGAGAACAAAGTCTAGACCTTTCTTCTGATGGACTGATATGTGAAAATACTGCAAAAGAAAGGTTTGGTCACTCTAGATCTCAAAATATCTAGATCTTTAGTAGTCTTAAGAATTATTAAAAATAAACTCAATAAAGTGTCAAAGTATGAATAACTTTGTAATTCAAAGTTTTTTCAGTTACTCAAAAGGCAAGTAGATCCTTCTTGCAAGACAAAAACAACTGAGGAAACCTCTGTCCTCACTAAAACCACACTGTAGTTGTACAGTAATACAGCCCTTGTATAACTACATCATAAATGTAACTGTTCTCTGGTAAGAACTGACCTCTAATTTCACCATTAACATCATCCTGATATTCTGCAGTTCAATAATTTTCTTGTGTACTGGTCTATGAAGGTTGCTTTTGTTGCTAAATCTTTGGCAGATTAAGCCTGGTATTAACAAATTGACATGAAGCAACATGGCAGAAAAGAAACCAATACGTTTTTTTAAATAATTTCTTCTCATTCAAAGCATCTCTACATGCACATTAACTATTCACTAAGTCTGCTCCATTCTATTGCTTGGATTTTCAAAACTAAGTAAAAGTCCAGTAAAATAATAAGTTTTGCCAGGCTTGCTTTAGAAAAACCAAGTTGTTCTGAAGTACTTCCCTTACCTCACAGCAAATATGAGGCAACTGACTACCAACAGGCAGGCTACCTCAGACTTCTTTGTGGAATAAAAGAATTCACACCAAGCAGTTATTGACAAAACAGTGGCTTGCTGCCAATTGCAACTGCCTTGCAGCAATCACTACACATATGCAATCCAAATACCCACACACCATTCACTTTCACTAATGAAAACTGAAGCTATATATAGACAGTCAATGTGGTGTGCAACCCTAAAAGCAAAGGCAGTGTTTTGATGACTGCAATGTGCTCTACCCAAAACTCTGAAAAAAAATTAATTTAGCCTTCTAAAATGCTAAGAGGCTTAGGAGAAATCCCTCAATGCTTCTCAACAATGGGAGCTAAAGCAACACAGAAAATAATACTGAACTCTTGCATTCCCCAGACACCTGATAAAGTCAAGACTGATACACGACTGAGCAAAGAAAAGCTTTCAGTAATATTAGCTGTTCTGCAATTTCAGGTCATACAACCTTTGTAACCATCCCTGGATGTGTTTAAAAAAAGACTGGATGTGGCACTCAGTGCCATAGTCTAGCTGAGGTGTTAGGGCTGGGATGAACTCAATGATCTTGAAGGTCTCTCCCAACCTAGTGATTCTGTGTGATTCTGATTCTTCAGCTGCAAACCTCTACACTGAGCATCCTGTTATTTATTTACAAAACATCCCACTTAACCAGCAGTTGTACTGAAAACGTAGTGTTAACCCACCTTTCAGAGACTTCTTGTTTTAGCTTTGGCATAACACCTGAAGGCAGGTCACTGTCCAGGAGACCCAAGAAGTCTCCTTCTGCATTAAAGGACTCTTTATCCAGCCCAATGTCTGATGGGTTTTGACCAATGAATGAAGAATCTAAACTTCTCTGATGTGCATCTAACGTATCAACTTCAGCAGAGCGACCACAAATGTCAGGAGTGCTAAAAACATCACCTCCTTCCAATTCTAAGTTGCTGTTCTGTTTCACATCACGCTGAGGTCGACTATTCAGCCCATCATCTCTGAACCCTTTAGCAAAAGGATTGTAGTCTATTTTCAGCTGGGTAATCTGGATGTTCTGGTAGGCTGTAACTGCAAAGAATTCAGTCTGTGGAAAGGTAAATGTATGGACATCGGGGCCGTTAAGCTGAATGACTTCTGTGGCTTTGTTTGCAGGCACCAAGTGAAGCCGTGGCAGGTATCGGTGCATAGAATGCAGGATTATGTGACCCTCCTGGTCCAGGGTGTTGTTGGTAAGTTTAAGTTTGTAGAAGGACACTGGCTGATGCATCCAGAACTGGCCAGTGGAAGGGGATTCTGGATGAATAAACACTCGGCCTAGAACATGTGGTTCTGCCCTCCCACTGGGCTCCCACCAACGGCCATTCCATTTGTACCGGTGATTGTCCACAGGGGATATGTCCATGACCAGGATGTACTTCTGACTGGAATTCAGCCCCGTAATCCAGTATCGACAATACGGAAACATTCGCCTGCCCTGCTTCGTCAGGATCATCTCTGTGTTGCAGTGGTAGAATTCATTCCACATGCTGTTGTTTTCCAGGGTGACAGTGATGCCCCCTGAGACACAGTCAGCTGGGAGGCAGGTCTTGACTCTGGGCTTGACTGGAGTTGACACACTGCTGGCGAGAGCACAGGCATCATGGTTTGCTACGAGGATTCCTTGGTCAGCTTTTCCGTTTCCCTGCTGTTGTTTCAATATGACAAAGAAAGCAGGCGCTGCACCAGACACAGTCCCACCATCCCGGCTAGCCAGGACAATCTGCTGTTTCTCCATGATGAGCACTCTCACAAGCTCTCAAACCAAATGCAAATGCTACAGAGTTCTCATAATCTTCTATGTGTGTTCACCATTCTGGAAGAAAAAGAAAACACAGTTAAAAACATTCCAATACAATCTAAGAAAGTAATTAAGTCACGTCAGACATCCTTTTTGCAATAGTTCTCTACATTATAAACATAAAAGATAAGCAGTACTACAGAACAGAGCACAATCAGAGTGTAACAAATCAATGCTGCATGTGTGTATACAATTTTGACCTTACAGACATAGGGGCTATGACACCTTTAAATTGCTTTTTCATACAGGCTTTACCCCAACAGAACTCCTTGCTTTGCTTGGTATTTCTAAGCACTTTGTTCTGACATTCCCTCTAGTCTGCAGATCATTCACTCAACAATAATCAGGCAAAACCTGCAGAAGTTTTCAGGAGAGCAAATGGCACATTTCTGACACAAAGGCAGAAGTCTTGCCAGAAAGAAAGAAAGAGTTCCCTGAGGTGTACAACTTGTCAAAAATTTAAAGGAGGAAAAGCAAAAAAAAAGTTAAAAACATTTTCTCTGAAGCTCTTTATTGAAATCATCAGTGTTTGTGTGTTTGGAATGTCTTTGCTTACACTCCCCACCAACCCCAAGGACTTCTAATCATCTGCCAAAGGCAGAGAGGAAAGAAGGGACAAAATACTTAAAACGGATAATCTCTGGAGAAAGACACAAACTTTGTGAAGCACTGGGCAGCCTTAGCTTCTTTTATCTTCTGAATTATGGAAATAATTTAAATTAAACAAGAAAACATTTGTACTGTTACAATTAACACTATCACTGTTTAGAATTGTGTATATGCAGATAAAAGTAACTAAAGAAGTTACTTTTATCTGCTTATACACAATTAATTCCACTTTTGTGTGTCTACCTGCCAGGTTAAGGATTATGTCAACACTAACAAACGATCATAAACTACTTCATTTTTCAAATAGCCTGTATATTTCTCTATGTGAAAATTTAAAATATGCACTTCTGGTAACTCACAAAAATCCTATTTCCACGTCCAGATGTTTGTATTTTGATCCTCATTGTATGTGGAACACAACACTGACAAAAAATGATTGATTCTCATATCAAATACCTAGTTGGTGGGAGCCAGAGACCAGAGTTAACCACCACTGCTAGAAGGTGAGATGCATCCCAGAGTCCTGAGGGAATTGGCTGATGTGTCAAGCCACCTTCCTTAACAGTCGAGAAGTTATGGCTATCAGGTGAAGTCCCAGGTGACTGAAAAAAGGGAAATACTGCACCCATTTTTTAAAAAAGGGTAGATGTAAGTATTCTGGGAACTACTGACCTGTCAGCCTCACCTCTGTGCCTGGAAAGATCATGGAACAGATCCTCCTAGAAGTGATGTTAAGGTGCATGGAGAACAGAGGTGATTTGCCAGCACAGTTTCACCAAGGACAAGTCCTCCCTGACCAATCCAGTGGCCTTCTACAACCAAGAGACTGCACTGGTGGACAGTGGAAGAGATACGGATGTTGTCTATCTGGACTTCCATAAAGCCTTTGAAACAGTCCCCACAAAGTCCTCTCTAAATTGGAGGGAAATGGATCTGATGGGTGGACTGTCCAATGGACGACAAGCTGATCCAGTGGTCACATCCAGAGGGTAGTGATCAACAGCTCTGAGTGCCAGGGACCATTTGTGACAAGTGGTGTCCCTCAGGAGTCCATACTGGCAAGGTAAGTGAAGCTAATATGCCTGAATCATGTCCAAAAGGACCTGGACAAGCCTGATGAGAGGTTGGATAAGCCCAAGTGCAAGGTGCTGCACCTGACATGGGGCAACCCCCAGTATTGATCACAGGCTGGGGGATGAAGAAATTGAGTGGCCCTGCTGAGAAGGACTTGAGGCTGCTGGTGGGTGAGAGGCTGGACACGACCCAGCCATGGCACTTGCAGTGCAGAAAACCAATTATATCCTGGGCTGCATCCAAAGCAGTGTGGCCAGCAGGGCAAGAGATGGGATTCTGCCCCTCTACTCCACTCTGGTGAGACCCCACCTGGAGCACTGCATCCAGCTCTGGGGTCCCCAGCACAGGAAGGACACAGACCTCTTGGAGCAAGTCTAGACAAGGGCCACAAAGATGTTGAGAAGGACAGAACATCTCTCCTGTGAAGACAGGCTGAGAGAGTGGGGGTTGTTCAGGCTGGAAGAGGCTCTGGGGAGATTTAGTAATTGCAGCCTTTCAGTACCTAAAAGTGACCTACGACAAATCTGGAGAATGACCTTTACAAAGGCAGTGATAGAAAACAGGAAAATGGCTTCAAAATGGAAGACAGAAGTTTAGATTAAATATCAGGAAGAAATTCTTTACAACAAGGGTAGTTAGGCACTCTGGATGCCCCAACACTGGGAAGTGTTCAACACCAGTCTGGAGAAGGGGTTTTTAGCAACCTGGTCTCGCAAAAGGTGTCCTGGTCCATGGCAGGAAGGCTGGATCTAGGTGATCCTTAAGGTCCCTTCCAACCAAAACCATTCTATGATTCTACAGGTTGGAAAACAACCACATCTCTTTCCAGAGAATTAGCTCTTAATTCACAAGTTTTAAGTGAAGTGGATATTTAATAAGACACCTTCATTTTGTTAGGACTGGGGTACGGTAGGAGGAAAATCTCCCCTGTGTTAACAAGCTGTCACATGCATGTGGCAAATGACCTCAAAGCTCAAGACACAATTTATACCCCATGATAAATGTTCTTGACAGCTAGGAAATACAAGAGAACCATTTCCACCCTTTACACTTCATACTTTAAAACTTAATGTAAAAGTTAAATTGGTGGAAACAAACCAAAATTTCCTGTGCAGATTTTTGATACCTGTGAAGCTACAAGGTCTGGTTTGCAGTTTAACTTTGCAAAGGAAATTCTTCTCCACAAACATACCCACAACCACCTACCCACTGAAGACTCCTGAAGAGACTCTACGATATAAAATGAATTCAAGTGTATTGCTCTGCTTTTTCAGTAGATTACACCTCAAGTCCTAGGAACACAAAAAGCTATCCCCAATAAGCACTTTCATGTTCACCTATGAGAACAGCACAGAAATACAAATCTCAGATATACAGAGTGGTGAAAAAGGCTATGTGATTTTCCACCAATTTACTCTGTATTTACACATATAACACATTTATATGTATAGTAAACATACAGTCAAAAAGTGAGTTCACATTAATGCTGTGCAGTATGCACCAAAACTGTATCGGCTCATAAAGGAAACACATTATCAAAGTGGTTTCAGATCTGGTTTAAGATATACAGAACGCCTGTAGCTTTAAATTTACTTGATTTCTTTACATTTATTTGACTAAATTACCTTACTTAAGACATACTAGGAAAAAAAATACCAAAAAAGCTCAACAAACATGCATTTAGTGAAAGTTCTATGCATATAAAGACCTACAGAGTAACAGTTTCTGTTCTCCAACAAAGTTCTTATGTTGTACTGCCGTAGCTATTTCTACCACAAGCACCAGCACGCACAGCATCGAGTCAGTTTAAGACGCGCGTGGTTAAAATATGATCATGTGCAATAAGAGTAATCAAAATCTACGTTATTTCAGCACTAGCACAGTCTGTTACCAGAACGCAACTTCATATGTCTTATTACATTTGGTGACACAGGAGCCTGTTTGATTAC
>JANPWX010000339.1:1298767-1351309 GCA_024734555.1 Trochalopteron elliotii
ACAGGGGTTCGTGTGCGGCGGGGTGCGATGTTCTGGCGGTAACCGGAGCTGCGAGCGAACGCCGACGGTGCGATGCTGGGGTTCAAAGGACTTCTCACGGTGTAGGTGCTGCTGCCGCTCCCACAAGGCTCTCGGACCCGGCAGGGCTCCCGGGGACGGGAGTATTTGTCGGGCACCCACGGAGCTGCACTCACACCAATCCCCGGGAGCGACTGGGAGCTGGGAGCTACCTGAGGCTATGTGAGCAGAAAGAGTTTAAAAAAGGCCCATCAGCATAGGGATGTATTCACTAATACTTCTGAATATAACAGCCCTGTGCGGTTTAGACAAAAGGTGATTCTGGAGATTCTTACCCAGAAAGTGTATTTGGTGTAAAGTGAAATGGAACAAATGTTGAAGAGAAAAAAAATACATGAAGAAACCCCCCTGAGCTCTGGGCAACCTGCACGTGTGCAGGTTGGCTGAATTGTGTGGCAATTGCAACCGAGGGCTGTAACTGCATCAATGAGGAAGGCCAGATCTCTTGTGCAGTCTTGAAAAATAATTTCAGGTTGACTAGGGTAAAGGCAGATCACATGCAATGGAAACCAATTCAAATTTTAAACAAAAGCTGGGTACCGTAATGTAGCCCTGGGCTGAAATTTCTGTGTTGGAGGGCTTGGCCTTGAAAGGTGCTCAGTCATCGCAGCAATCTGCATTCCCCAGGCATTGTGACATTACTGAGAATGTGTGACAATATGGCTGGGGAGTCCATGAGGGATGTAAAAAGGAAAGTGTCTAACTAGACATAGATTTATACTTCTTCAAAATTGAACTTCATGTTGAATTGATACCAAATTGAGTGGTTGGTTCTCAGATCACTGAGAAGCTCAAAGATACTTTCCTTCACACCTTAGATAAGTATATTAAGGAATCTGTATACAAGGGTTACGGCTATATTAACTGGTACACAAGCTAAACTTTTGTTTGGCTTTTACAGTCTTACAGCCAAAGTTCAGAAGGGTTTGTGTGTCAATGGAGGAAGCACTGGTGGGCTTAGGACCTGTTTTTTCGGAATTTCTGGGCTGATTGAGGAATAGGTTCTTTGAAATTGCTGCTGCTATAAGGGATGAAGTGTCCAATTTCCAGCTGCAGGATCTGTTTTAGTTAATAGGCCAAACAGAGGAAACCTCACCCAAATAAAACTTACTGTTTGACATTAACTGTAATGATGTTGCAAATGTATAAAAAGGATAACGAAGTAATGCCAAGGCAATCAAAGATATTGGAGTTTTGGAAAAATAAAAGATAACACATGGAAGGGAAGTAAGTCTGCTCATCTCCCAGGGGGAAAAGACATTATGACTAGAGTAGTTTTGAAGGAAACCTGATGGTGTTTGTGAATATCAGAGAAATGAGGCAACTGTATGTTACAGACAAAAAAAAAAAAAAAAAGGCATTATTTTGGTCTCTAAGTGCAAAAAATACCCTTTATTGGAAAGAGGTAAATCTCATGACTGCTGTGTTGAAGAAGTTCCTATGCAAGTTAGATTGGGAAATCTTAACTTTTAAAATGTACACGTCATTTGAAGCAGAGATTCCCAAATTACAAGTGAGGTTTTGCAGAAACCTTCTGTTTGTTGGCTAATTTTTTTTTTTTTAAAGCAAAGTATTCGGAAACTAAAGTTCGTTAGAAATTGAGGATCCTTAAATAAGCAAGAAAAAGAATTGTCCTCCTCTCCCCCTTCTTTCCGTTCTGAATAAAACCTTTAAAAGGGGGAAGTGGAGAAAGAGCAATCAGTACCTGTTCTTCCAGGGGCGTGTTTGCCCAGGGACCACACTGCTCTTCAACATCATCTGTTTACCCAGAGGCCCCCACTCACTATCCCAGTTCTCTCCACCCTTCTATTCACACATCGTTCACTGTGGGCCTCTTCCCTTCACTTGAAATCAACACCCAACTTTTTCAGTTCTTCCATCCCCACCCATCCCATTAAGAGTGATAAAATGGGCCTGGAAATCCAATAGGAGTGTTCCCACTGAGGAGCATATTTAGGAAATAAAAGCCGTAGAAAACTGAGCAGAAACAGGCACATCCTCTTATAAGAAGAAATTATGCAGGTTTTGAGTGGGCTGAGCCCGTGGGAGGAAGGAAGTGTGATACAAAGAGAAAGGGTGGTGCTAAATCTGGTCTATGCCTAAGGCTGGCATTTTATTGCCAAACTCATTACCTGCTCTGTTTATTCCTGATGACTGTAGAAATCAAACCCCTATAAACAAATTTTGTTCTCCCATTAATAATATCCATTTATAATTAATCAAGATGTAAAAATAATTACATTTAAACAACAATAATTGCATTTAACAACCATCACCACCCTTATGTTTGAAATATGTTATTTAAATGCTTTAATCAATCATTCAAAGCCTGCAAAATGTCAGATTAAGGATGCAGCTTCCTGGGCACTGAGCAAGTCAGGATCATATGAAGAAAATAATGTCTGATTTTTTCATGAAATCAGCATTACACACATGGGAACCAGATAAAGATTGCTGAGATAATTGTGACGCTGACATTTACTAGCTTTGCAGCATGGATTTTGCATTCCAAATAATGATCTTATCTCAATACACAGAAGGGGTTTATTGATGATGGTTACTTTCTAGGAGTTTCCCTTGGTTACACTGGAGCCGCTGCTATTGTGCATCCTCGTCACAATTTAAACCTGAACCTTCCATTTATACTGGTCACCAAAGCTGCAAAGGTAGCAGTGGAATTGTACAGCAAGAAAGGTTCTTCTCTTCAAAGCCAGAGTCCAGGAATCAGGCACTGGGACTGGAGGAGTAAGGTTGGGAGGAAAGCCTGTCCAGATTTTCTTAAATAATTCGACAAGGAAAAATGGCAGGCAAAGCAGAAGACCTGCTCCCAGCTTTATTGCTGTTTTTATTTCACAGATGTGATAAAGCACCCCAAGAGCTCATCGAGGTCTCCAGGCTGCTCCCCCTTGCAGCCTTCCCTCTTGTGTCTTCCTGTCTCTGGACACTTGCAAGAGCTTGTGCTTCTGCGGCTGGGCTTCTGCTCTCTCTTTTACAGAAGACTGCAAGGTGGCCAAGTCCTGTTCTTCACAGAGATCATCCCAGCTTCCCTCCACGAGGGCCAGGGACAGTTGCGACCTCCGAATTCCCAAGCTGTTGCTTTCCCCAGCCCAAAGAAGTCAGGGCTGAAACAAGGCTGCACTTCAGCTCCTCGCCCTCAGTCATCCTACAGAAAGCTGGGAGACCCTGCGGCAGCACCCTCAGGAGGGGAGCTGCTGGCGCTACCGCGTCTCTCTGCAGTTCACTCCTGCCACGGTGTTTGTGGAACGCAGAAAACCCCTGGGAATGCATCAGTGATAAAACGCTGGGATTTGGCTTTCTTACTGTAGGCGAGTTCCTAACGGGCACAAGGTACCTTTGGGATCTGGCCAAAGACCATCGCTGGCCGAAGAGAGCAGCCCAAATCACACCGGCGGAGCTCTCCCAGCCTCCCTGTCTTTCCCAACCGCTTTGTGTGCCGCAGTTTTGGCTCTTCTGCTGCCTCAAGCCTAGCCGAGCCCACTCTTTTTTCCTTCCTTTTCGCGTTCGGAATGGACCGCAGCCTAACAAACCCTTTCCTGCCCGAATGGTTCAAACCCACCGTCCCCAGTTCTTGGGCTGCCCCTTCCTCACGGTGACGGGCGACACAGCACGCGAGGGGTTAAACCTTCCCCACGCCAGCCCCGAGGAGAGGCTGCCGGCGCCGCTCCCGGGGTCAGATCGCTATCGCAGAGCCATCGACCTCAGTCCCGCTAGTAAAGGGGGGCGGGGGCCGGGGCACAAACCTGCCCGGGAGTGCTGTGGGGGCACGGCGTGCCGGGGGGCGGGGGCTGCGCTGCGCCCCAGGGTCCCCCGGGCGGGCCCAGGGCTCCTTCGTGACCGTACGCACGCCGCGGGAACCCGAACTGATCGCTCGTCATCCCTGTGAGCGCGGAGCTGCCCTGGAGCCCTGGCAGGAAGCTCCAGCTGCAAACCCCTTGCACACGTCTGCCGGCAGCGGTGCCAAGGCAGCTGCGGCGCGGAGGCACCCGATGCCAGCGCTCCTGGCTGAACTTCCCGACAGCACCCAAGCCTCTCCTTGGCTCCTAGAATTATTTCCTTTCAAACTGAAAGTGGTGGTGGTTTCTCAGATATGTGAAGCCAGTAGTTCTCATGTTGCAACATCCTCATTTAAAGCAGTTTTGAGAGCCACAAACGATATTACAGATCTAACAGACAGACTCTACCCGTCCCCTGCAGCCTCTCCCGGTGAAAGGAGAGGTGAAGCAGGCACAGCCCGTCCTTCCTGCAAGGGGCAGAGCTCTGCTCCTGAAGCCCAGACTGCCACTGGCATACCGGGTCCAAGGCCTTGGACCTTCCCCAAAGCGGGAGGCCTACCCGGTGGGTAACAGGGAGGAAGGAAAAGGGAGGGATGGAGTAGGGGAAAGGGAAGAGGCAGGCACTAGGTGCTGGGGTACTGCTCAGAGGGGGAGCGGTGGGGTCACTGGTTTTCTGGGTGGGTTGGAAACCATTCTTAGACTGTTACGGACCATCTAGAGGCTCCCACACATTGGCAAGATTTTTGCCCTCCCCAAGTGTGGCTGAGTGGTCAACAGCAGGTTAGGGGATCCCAAGGTATCAGCTGTCCCACTTGAGCATGAGGGCACCCTCTCCCCTCCCCTGTCTCCCGCCCCAGCAGCACTGCCCTGGCAGGACTAAGCAGCAGGGTGGACAGTTTTGCCATCCAAAGCAACTCGCTGCCCTAAGCACTTGTCTGCTACCCACATCCTACCTCTGAGGCTGATTCAAAGGAAAACTAAAGCTCCTGAGGCAGGCATGCAATGGTCAGAGACCAGCTCAGACACCTGGCAGCAGAGCACCAGCTCTCAGAGTCTAGCCTGAGGCAAGGAAAAAAAGCTATCACCTTGTCTAAAAGCCTTGCTCAAAAAGCCACAGCTGCATCAGTGAACAGTGCAGTCAGAGCATGTTCACAGACCAAAGCAGCTGACATTAGCAGCCTGCTGGTTGTGCTGTACCCATTTGGGCAGGGATGGTTTCCTCAGTCCACGTCCTCAGCAGGTCTGGGAACTGGCAGCCCTTGGGCAGCCTGTGAGCAGAAGATGCATTCTCACAGCCCATCTCCCAGCGTGGCCTCAGTCAAAACTCCCCCATGCAGTGTGAGGAGGGACTGCCAGGACATTCACTATGAACACAGCATCCTTATCTAAAGCAAGGACATGCTAAGGTGTCCACCTCAAGGCAGTGTTGTCATGTTATGTATTTCACTGAAATGCTTCCAGAGAAACTACTAAAATGGCACAGACAAGGCAATCATCAAATATACAGTTTCTTCATAGATGCTGCTGATAAACAACATAACCACATCACAAAACTGCACAAGCAGCCTAGGGTGCAAACAAGCAACGAACTCTGCATGGTCTGAAAGCTGGCACTTGAAGAGGTTTCTGCATCCCTCCCAAGTCTGCTTCATAGGGCAGCTCACCAAATCTACATCCAGAAATCTCATCAGGTTTTGCATGCTGAATGTCAATGCAAGCAAAAATTACTAGTTTGGTGCCAAATTCTCATTTCAGTTGCTCCCTGTAGTTTTGCAGGAGTTAACAGGTATAACTGAGCAAAGGTAAACTCTGGCCAGGAAAATCTCCCGACTCTTAGACCATATGGAGTCAGAATATAGAATTTTCTCTTGCTCAGCAATCTGCTACTCCTTCTTGACAGCTAAAGCACAATAAAAAACATTCAGAAACATAAGCAGGATTACTCTCCACACTGTTCACCAGCAAGATCACTAAGAAGCGTAAAGCGCTGAGGCCATCTCAAGGAATGTGCCTGCTGCCAAGGACCCTTAGAACTGTTCAGTGGCATGGTGGCAATGATCCTGAATTGGTCGCCAAGGGGAAGGATTTGGCTGGTCATGCACAGCATCCTTGTGGGTGTAAGTGGTAGTGGGGATCAGGGGCTGCTGGTGGTGCTGGGGCTGCCCCAAGCCAGGCAGGATGGCTGTTCTCAATCTGAGCTGGGGCAGGGACAGGAAGGAGAGTGTGGCCATAGGGAGTTATTGAAATTGCATTTGTAGGATGCAAAATAGGATTTAATGGCTGAGCAGGCAGCAGCAGGGAGAGCTGCAGGGGAAACAGAACCTGCTGGGAAAGGTTTCCCCTATAGCCCTGCAGATCATTAAATGACTTCAGCTTTCTGAAGGGCCTGTGTTCAACTGCCTTTATGGGCATATTTCTTAGGATTGTAAACAATGAATGTGAGGGATTTTAAAAATCAGGCAAAGTCTGCTGTTATGCGAGTCCCAAGAGCAGCTCCAATTTGTTCTGTAGGACAGGAGACTGGCATTTCTGAGACACAAATGTCATGTTAGAGACTACAAAATGTCCCCATCTGGCACATTATCCCACCTCTGCCCTCTCTGAGCTGTGCCAGCTCTCTCAGGAGCAGACAACAGTGGCTCGCTGGCCAGTCCTCAGCAGCTGGCCCTGGGGGTGCCAAACTGAATCAATCCCTGAACTTCCTCAAGATTGCTCACCTCTGGCTGCCCTAGGCTTTTCTGTGCATGAGGGATCCCACCACCAAGGCCTGCTCCTGTTTCCAGCATCCTCCCTGCAAGCAAAAGCTCAAGTGGGAAGAAACTGCAGTAACAGAAGCCATTGTCTGTGGGCTCATCTGCATTGAGGGAAAGGTATGTTGTGCCCTTTTACCACACCTGGTGAAAACAAGACAGTGCCTTGCTTCCATCTGTGCTAGCAGGTCCAGGAAAAGAGTTTTGAGAGAGACACAGACACACCTCATCCTGATACTGTATGGCAAGACCACAGAAAGCCTTGTCTTCTTTAACATTTAATCCCCATTTGCACTAATGTTAAGTGTAATGTGCTAAGAACAGCTTTTTCTTTATTTGCCAAATTCAGTGTCAGTGAAGCTCTGTGAGATGTTTACTGAGAAAATAAATCCATTAATTTTTTCTCATGAAATTTTAGAGCCTTCCTGGAACAAAGGAAAGTGCATATTTTCTACATTCACAGATTTCTGATAAACAGGCAAGCTGTAGAGCACGATGTTGAATTCTTGCCAGCCTTGTGACGGCATCATCCCCTGGACTTCCGTGAGCTGCTGCGCAGTGCCCCTGCTGTGGGATCAGCATCAGGGCTCAGCAGTGCTACATAATGCTTCAGCAGCTGAACGGGCTCAAGGAAGAAAACCAACGTCACCCCAGCAGATCATCTTCACCCAGGAAAGGTCAGGGCATGGTATAAAGGCAGATTGGGTGCATTTCCAGGTTACATACCACATCCTTCCCTCAGCTGTGCTATTTTCATGCCAGAAATCAAGCTCTGATGATCTCAGTGCCTTTCTCACAGATTTACACTACTATCAGCAATGGGTGGTTCAGACCTGCAGTGCAGGAGGCCTCGGAACAGTGAGGTCTGCTCCACAGAGACTATAATGGTTGAGTGTGTGAGCATAAAAAAGTCCCCCAAAAATGTCTCCATGGGCCAACTGTGTCTGTAGTTCCAGCACTGCAGCTCCCTACCCTACAGTTTGACAGAGCTCAGCAGACTGGCAATATTTCATGGAGTGTATTAAGAAAGGAAAGGGAGAAATACTGAGCCATGCTAATTTCTGCCATAAATGAATAGGTTCAGCCCCTCTCATTTGGATCCTTGCCTGATGATGATGCCTGCAGAAAAACTCACTGGCCGGTAGGGCAGCAGCCCTGATCAGTTTCAGTGGTGACCCAGGGAGACTTCATCAATAGGTGGAAAATATGGGAAAGATTTCACATAGTGAGCCTGATTGTTGTCTCAGGTACAGGCCAGCATATCAGCTTCAATGGAAGTGCATTGGCGTAATTGGGAGTGTTGGCAGACAAGCTGGAGTGAATCAGACAGGGGGGGAGGGAGTGTGAGAAGTCACCGGCTGTTTGCTCTGCCAGAGATTTCCACCCCCTCAGCAGTGCTGGTAGAAACATGTGCCTGTGCTTCATCCTTTTCTGTGCATCATCAGCTCTACCTTCACTACCCTCAGCAGCACCAGCACGGCTGGCCCTGGCTGATGGGGCCCCCAATTACAGTAGAGAGGGAGCAAACAAATATTGGGGAGAGGGTCTTAAACTGCTCCCACTGTCTGATGACATGCTAAGCCTTGAAGTTCAGATTTGACACAGTTTTTTTTACTTTGCAGAGGTTCTGGCAACAGCTAAGTGTCTGCTTCTTCCTGGAATGCAGTTTGGGTCCCCTGCATAGGCCCCAAGTCTGCATCTTCCTTTGCCCTTACACCCTGCAGCTCAGGTACAAGGTTCACGGTCACCAAAAGGCTGTTAAAGCTCAGTCCCTCCTCATATGCCCTGCCACATGCCTGCATGGTATTTCTGCTCCTCTTTCTCTTTGTGGATCTTTGTGTAAGAAGAGGGATTCTGTAGACAAATAATACCAGGAAATGTATTAATTAGCTCTGAAGCTTGCCTGATGTTGGGGAGGCATGCTGCTTTACATCATCTAGCAATGTCAACCTTGGGGGCTTTTAGCTTCTTTAGAGGTAATTTAATAAGAAGGAACAGTGAGAGGCAGCAGCGAGTGACCAAAGGGCTCTCTGCTCTGGCTAGCACCATGTCACACAAGCAGAAGTCGCTGTCACAGAGGCATTCATTGTCAGAACAGAAGTAGAGAGGCAGCAGCAATCTCCCACGCAGCTCAGGTAATGACAGGGTAGCAGCCAGGATCACTGTCTTATATATTAACTAAGGAAGCAGAGACCTTTTGAATGTGCTGCAGTAACTGCCATGTTGCAGTGTACAGCCTGCTTTTCTCCAATGACCTGCCATTTCTGTCAGCTCCCCCTCTGTCACCTTTACTGGCACTGTATGTTTATCAGCATGTGCTACAATCTCCTGTTCTCCAGCTGGATCATTTATGCATGCAAGCCCTCTTTCCTTGTCACGAATTTGTGCTTCCTTACACCACATGCTGGCAAGAGTCAGCTCCTATAAAGACTCTTCTGGAAACTAGTCCAGTCCCATAAAATCTATACTGAACTGAGCAAAGCTTAAATCAACAAGTGCCATCTGTTTCCTGGGGTTCACATTTCCTTCAGTTCTATTTCCAGCCAGTGAAAAGAAACTGGAGGAAACAAAAGCTGTTTAGATACTTTCTGTGCTGCTGAAATACCTGTTCCCTAATTTCAGTCCTACTGTCAAATATAACCAAAAGATGTTCCATTCCACCTAACTGCAGTTGGGAGTGACTTGGCTTGGCATGCCTCAAGCTGGAGGATCCACGGAGTAATTAGGAAGTGAGGAGTCAATCATCTTTGTTGTTGCTAGACCTCAGTGCAGTGACTGAGGTCTGATTCATACTGACACTGAATTCCCTTTATATGACAGAAAATGCAATCAAAACCCATGTCCATCGGTCTTTTCTGTTCTTGGACTAAGTAATTGATTTCTAGCTCTGTTTCCCATGGTAACAAGGCTCTCTGATCACCAGCTGCACGTGTTGGCCCTAATAGCTTTTGAATCCACTGCTTTATTTCAGCCAAATGCGATGGCAAAATTGAGGTCTGAAGGATAATTAAGTTCCTACAAGTTTTCTGAAAAAAGTCTGCATGTGGCAGACCCTATTACTTCCACATCAGTACCTTCACTGCAGATGGAAATGCAATGAGTATCAGATGCCAGAGGCTCCACCAAGGGACAAGGTCTTGTAAGAACCTTAACTAGGGGCAAGCTTCACCCAGAGGTTGCAGTCACCTATTGGATCCAAATCCACAGGAATCCAGTGTTTGTAGAACAACTTGCTATTTTAAGGGATCACAGCAGGTATGAAATAACAAATGAGTATAAATTTAGGACTGTCTGTGAGGGTTCCTCACAGAAATCCCTGGTAAAAAATAAGAGGATTTGCAAAAGCTGGTGATTGTTGAGCATCAGAGGAGGATGAATACTGCCAGCAATGAACAGGATGTAAATCAGGAAAATATCTATGTGCAAATATTGTTCCCTTCACTGGTCAGTGAGACCCAGATTTTTACCCAAAATTAATTGCATTTCACTCCTAGAGAGTGTTTTTTCAGAGTCAAGACTACAACACTTCCCTCCAAACACAAGTCAAGAAGGAAGGTGGCTGGTTTCAGGGTAGCTGTGCGGTAGCTCCAAGTTACATCTGTGCACTCGCTGCAAGCATCTGCTGAGCTGTCAGCCCTGAACACACCATTCCCCACACTGACAGGCACACTGATCAGGCTGGAGCATCCCTGTATCTGCAGGCAGAGCTGCCAGCACAACCCAGTCTGAGGGCTCATCAGACAGCCCTGGCACTGGAGGTGACAGGGGCCAGGGGCATGTCTCCTCCTGCACTAACTACTCCTGTACAACACAGGCAGTGCTGTGAGCTTCTGCTGTGCTCTTGCTTGGTGCTGTGGGGTCATACTGCCTCACAACTTAGCTGGTAACTGCCCTGCGTGGCTTGAGCCTCTGTCAAAAAGAAGGAGACCCTGTCTCATCCTCAGGGAGATGTGGATGAAGGAGTGTGGTCAGGCTTACCCATATGGGACAGAAGCTGCTTCAGCATAAACATGCAGATGTTGGACATCCCACTGCCCCAGCAGACCGAGCAAGGGCTGCTGCTTGGGAAGATGGGAGTCTGCACTGTTGTACTTGGGTGGTGGAAAAAACGGGTGGCTATGGGAGAAACACTTCGTGTTTAATTAGGAAAACAGTGTGCCAGGGTGGTGCCAAAATCAGAGCTGTTAGGCTGGAGCTTCCCTGGAGTCAGGATTAGTGCTGTCTCCAAGCAGACGTAGGGCCAGGCCAACTCTGTACAGCCTCTTTGTGATTTGAGAGCAAAACACTGCAGGGCACCTGGGCTGGACCAGAGAGAGCACCTCATCCTTTACCAAAACACACAGCCAGCCCCCACCTCAGACACCTGCTGGGTACCAGCTGAGGCAATGCCATCTCTGTTCTGGTATGTCATACATAAAATTTCACATTTCTGCTTTCTGACTACCTCTTGACAGCTCATCCCATCTGTCCCCATTTTAGCATCTCCTTCCCTCCCTCTTTTTTCACTTTTCTTCTTCTGGTGTTGTCTCTCCCACCCACAACACAGCCTTATTTGTACCTGGTCTGTCCAGGTTTTCATGCAAAAGGATTAAATCATCATTTGAACCAGATCTAAGGGACATCACTGGGCACTGAAACCTTAAAATATTAACTAAATCAGCTGCATCATGCTTTGGAAGTAATTTTTCCTGCATTGCAGATGGGGGGTGAGTGCTTGTGCTGTTTCCCATCACTCTTCCTCTCTGCGTGAGCTGCAGGCAGAGGGCGTGCAGCGTGCTGTTTGCTTGTGAAGAATAAAAGCGTGAGGTATGCCTTTTCTTCCCTGCAAGTTGGAAATCCAGGGGCTCTTTTATGTTGTGCTTGGAACATTTGAGTCAGGAGCTGAATTTTACCCACCTCCTCCAAACCTGTTTTCCACTGAGAGCACTGCCAGTAGCTGAATGGGTGCACGCAACAATTTTCAGGGAGGAACTGACACAAAGGTCTTGCATTCCTGGAAGCACCACGTGCCTGTCAGTGGTCACAGAGCCTCTCCTTGTGGAACCACCAGCCCCTGCCCATCAGAGTTGGGTCTTCACAATCTCAAGGGTGGAGCAATGCAGAGTAACTGGCAGCTGGGCAGGCCAAACCTTCTCTGCCCCCAAGAAGCAGCTCAATCATACTTGGTGAAGGAAGAAAGATGACTTTCCGCTGGGGCTGATTATGACCCCACACAGTTAGTGAGCATATCAATCCCATATTCTGCCACAGTTAAGAGGCTGGGACTCAAACACAGTACAGATTTTATTATTAAAAAATGCATAAAAACTAAAGACATGCTTCCCAGAGTTAGAGTCTATATGTACATCTGCACTTCCTAGGCAGCTGCAGGGAGCATAGCCTTCTGCCCTCACTGCAAAAGTGCCCAGCACAGGTTTTTGTTACCCTTTGTTAGGTGTTATCTTCTCACCGGCATTTACAGCATTCCAGCTAAGTGAAAAGAAAACCCTGTACCGCCTGGGGTGTAAGATGGCAGAATTTGTATTTGTGGCTGAGAAACCATACTGAATTTCTGGAGACACCTGTAGGGTGTCTCTGTTCAGTAGGAAACTTACAGAAAGGACTCATGCTCAAGTCCCAGGCTGAAATTTCCCTTCCCTAGGAAGAGTTGTTACTAAGGGCTGAAACTTGACCTGAATTTTATATTTAGACCCAACCTTACAATAAGCAAATACTGGGTATCGATGGGTGGAGTGTTCTGATACCAAGTCTGTAATCTCATTTGACTTTTTGGTCCCACCTTTGCCAACTTAGTAAATGCTGACATTTGTGGTATTAGTTTGAGGAAGTGCAATGTGGAATCCTAAGTAATATCACCAAGTTTTCAGCACAGTGAAAAGAAAAGAAATTAAGATCTAGCAAATATTTAGGATAAGTAGAGTAAGATGTAACTGCACTTCCTTGCTGGGAACCACTGCACAAAACAAATGCTGATTTACAGTAAAATATTAAATTATTAAAAACCACACAAGCACTTGCAGTTACAGTGCATCAGACATGCTGATTGGAAAACAAAACAAAACTCAAAGAGCAAAACCATTAATTTTGCCCTGTCTGGAAGGCTGCAGTGATACTACTCCATGTTTTATGTGACTTTTACAGCATGCCGAAAAACCTCCTAAGTAGGAAGGCCAGTGGTTCTCAAGGTTTTTTATCATGAGGCCTCTCTCTTCAGAAAGAGCTCTTCCAGTTGGTTCCTCCCCCCAAGACACACATCTTCCTGAAACTGATTTCACGTGTCACTATAGCAGCTACAGTTCTTGGTTATTTGAAGAAGACATAGGACTAATAAAGAGAACAACTGAAAGAATCCAACTTTGAAGCAAACGCTGAATCCCGCTCCTGCTGAAACTGAGCAAGTCTGTCATTCTGTATCTCAGTCTTCTTCCTCTCCTGGAGGGCAGCACTTAGCACTAATTAGCACTGTTTCCCCATACTGCTGTTAAGTCCTCTCTACACTGCTCCCTTTCCATTCCTTTGAAGTTTGATTCTGCCCTCACACAAGCCAGCTGCTCTCCCTCCCTTTGCATTTTAATGTCAGCTGCAAGTCTAGTCAGGCCTGAACTGGTATCAAACAGAAGAAAAAGAAAGACATAAAAAAGGTACATGGGGAGAAGAGGAATGCTGGATTTTCATTTTTTTTTTTCTAATTTCCTTGCTCACCAAAAGAGTCTGAAACTCTTAAAAGAGCTCTGGACTGAGGAAGCAGCAAATGTCGCTGCAAGAAATGAGCAAGATGTTCAAATTCAGTGCTGGGTAGGAGCAGATCCATTGATCAGTTTGAGAACCACTGAGGTAGGCAACAAGTCTAGGCAGTACTGCTGAGTGAACACGAGGGGAATTTTGCCCTCTTGTCCTGAATGACAATATAAATACCCACTAGTGTTTTCAGAGGTACCAGTCCCAAAGTCACGCAGCCAGGATTGAAGACAACATCTACACAAGAGCAAGCACTGACTGAACAGAAGGTGTATTCAGCTCTGCTCCAGCATTTAGTGAGAAGAAGCAGAGCACGGACTCTGACTGCCACCTTAGCTCTGAACTCCTTTCAGCAGGATGTGGTCAACTTGTAACCCTACTGCCTCCCGCCCCATATCCAAGGGGTTGTTGGGGTTACAGCTCTTCCAAGCTATTTGCCACTGCAGCCCACACAGGTGGTGAAAGCTACAAAAGCTGCCCAAGAGCCCTGGCTAGTGCTGTTCAAAGCCGTTCCAGATCTGGCATCAGAGCCCCAGGAGACACAGCACCATGCTGCACACATCCAGTCCCAGGGAAGCAGAGTGTCACTGCTATGTACAGGCTAGCAACTTTTCTCTCCTTCTGTCTCTAGCTCATACAGAAGGCTTTTGTCCTCCCCTTCTTGTCCACCTGGATGTCTTTCACCTTCAGCATCATCTCCAAGGCACAAGGGGCTCATGATGTAGCGATAGTCACTTGTGACAGCAGCAGCTGCCCCAGCAACAGTCTCTTCAGCATCCATATTTCCAAAGGAGGCGTGCAGGGCAGGGTCACTTGCAGATGCCTCTTTGTCCCTCCCAATGTTGACATACAGAGGATCTTGACTGGAAGAGAGTGTGGACATCCTCCCACGAATCATTTCCAGCTGGGACCGGAGCACTCCAAAGCTGGGGCGTAGTTTGGGCTCAGGATGCCAACATCTGCACATGAGATCATAGCTGCAAAACAGAGGAAGACAAGAGCATTGAGAAGCAGAGCAGCCATGCCCTGCACCTCTGAACAGGGGCTCTGGGCAGTGAAGCTCAAAAAAACCAGATACTTCCCCCAAAACCTGTCTGCTTTGGCTTTGCACAGGTGACACAGTATGGATGGCCATTATGAGTCTAATTTCTTGTTGGCTCCCATTTTCAAGGCCACTCTCCCTTTGGTCAAAAAGGTTATTTAGATGGTATCAAAACCCAGAAGCCCTGTCAAAGTATGCTGAATTTCTTGGTAAAGCCCTTGTTTCGCTGTCTCTAGGGAGCCAGAATAGGGCTGTGAGTGTGACATCACCTAGTAATAGCTTTTGAATTTATTCACAAAAAGCACCCTCACAACCTCTGCCACAGCTGAAGCCATCCCTCCAAATTCTAGCTCAAGAGCAGATAAATCACAGGCAGAAAACAAAGGTCAGACTGTGGGAGGTGCATGTTATTTCCAGAGTATTCTTTCTTTCACACCATGTTAAACTCCACGCTTCCAGAGTAATGGAAGTGTGCAGCTGCTGCTGCCTGACAGGTTGTCAACAGGACTGGAAAAAGGCACGCCGGGTTTGTTTAGAGGGGTGTTAAAGAATGGACAACAGCTTCAGTGCTGGAAGAGGGATGCTGAAATGGCCTTTCAGCTACAAAGGTACCAGCTCGGTGCAGAAGACAAGTTCAGGGCCACTACCAGGCCCAGGTCCCATCCTGCAGCCGTCCTCCTACGGTCAAATGCCAGCTACCTCAGCTCTGGCTGCCCCAGGGCCAGCATGAGGAGACCATCACTGACTCTGCTGGCCCATGCTTGGGCAAGGGAAGAGGAGCTCTCCTCCTGCCCTGCGGCGCATTGGCAGCTCCGTGTCCGCGCTGGCCGCCCTCCCGCCGGCCAGGCCTCCGGCCGCAGTGCTGCGCTGGAGACAGCCACAGCCATTGTCCTGCTCCTCTGTGCATCACCCACAGCACTGGCAGCTGCATTCCTATGCTGTTATTGTTGCCAGTTTTGCAGGGAACAAGAACAAAGCACAGTGCTGGCACTGAAAAACACTGCATACAAATGAACCTCAGTTGAACTTGTAAATGGGAAAAAAATCTGATATGGCTTTTACTGGAAAATTAAGCATTTCATGATGGGTTTTATTTTACTTCTTGTATTCCTTGCAATCAGATTTACAAGACTGTTTTTGATCTCATACTACCTTTTACAGAAAGTTCCTGTGGTTCAATTGTCTTAATCCTGATTTACATCCCTCACAAACAGTAGAAATAATTATAAATGCTGCAGATAAAACAGAAACTACCAATTCTGTGCAACAAAGTTAAAAACCTTCTTTTACCTTGCTTTGCTCAATCAGCATAATCCATTTGAAAGAAAGGTAGAAAAATACTGGCTGTACTGAATCAGCCCAAAAGTTCATTTGCCCCAGTACCCTATGCCTGACAGAGTCCAGTAGCAACACTTGGGGAAAGCACGTAAGCTGAGGGTGGGCATGTAGTGTAATCTCTCTGGAAAATTCTCTCAGGTCTCAACAACCTGTAGGTCACAAAACAATGGTTGTACCTTTTCAGTAGTTTTTGATGGATTTTTCTCCAGTGCCTATCTAGTAGGTTTTTGAGTTTCTTCTCTACTTTCTGCATCTCTAACATCCTACAGCCATAAGCTCCACAACTTGGAACAAAGCTACTCAGAGCAGCCAAGATGCAGACGTGTAATTAATTTAAGCAGTGATATAACAATGTTTTCATTTATACTCAGTAAAAGTTAAAATGAACTGCTGAGAAGATAAAAGCGTTCAGCTTTACTAAGACAAGTACAGATTATTCCCTATGTAGAAGAAAGGAGAAAGCAATTACATTAAATAATCCACCATCAGAATAGGAGGGAAGGAGGAAAGATGTCTTAGACCACTAAAATCAAAGCTCATAGTTATATCTTGCTTTGAGAACAACACACAGAAAACAGAGCCTTGCTTGGGCCCTCAGTGAAATGATTTCACCTTGTCCAGGCAAGGCAAGCTTTTACCCCAGGATAAGTTATGCTGACACTCCCTGGGGGATCCCAGCCCCATGTGAGGAGACCAGGAATCTCCAACCACACCCACGGAAGAAGGGGTTCCTGAGCAAACATTTCCTGTGACCTGCTGGCCAAGAGTGATCCCTTGGCAGCAGGATTAAGGCAGGAGCACGGACTGCAGCATGTGGCTGCCTGCTGCCCTATCTAAGGGGCTATCTAAGTCCTTCCTGTAAGTCTGAAAATGTCTGCAACCACAATCTTCAAGATTGTCCTGGATTTGTTCCTAGATGTAATTTAAGGTGGGACACTGATCTACACAACTTTAGCTTGTCCCATCTGCTCTCTTCTCTTTCACCCTGCTATTTCTGAGAGCAGCAGATTAGATTTGGAAAACTGGGCCAAGCTTTGAAAGACACATGCAGGCCACGGCCTCTGCAATCCAGTTTCCTCGTAGTCTTGCTAGATTGCCTCTCTATTCAGCCTTCAGGGTGTGCCATGGAACTCATCCCTTTGCTCAGATGCTGGCCTGAGAAGGCAGGGTTCAGTGATTCTGGAAACACAGTTACAGTTTCTACAAAGCCAAGAACTGCTAATGTTGACACTGTCAAAACCATTGAGCCAAGTTAGCTGCTTGTGTAGTTACCACAGGTTCCTGGGAGCTCTGCCAGCAAAGAATATCTAATAGCTAACCCAGAGACTTTCTAGTGAATGGCTCTGTGTGCTGGAAAGTGGAGACATTCAGATCAGCATCCCAGCCAGCTGCCTCTGTTTCCCTCCAGAAAGCCAAATTTCTCAAAAAGTCCTGTCAGCAGGGTGAGGAAGTACTCACACATCTTCCAGGCACTCCGGGGGCTGCTTCAGCCTGTTCCCACTGATGAGGTAGTTGTAGATTTCTGCATTTTCAATGCCAGCATAAGGCGTTTGCCCTCGGGTCACAATCTCCCACATGGTCACCCCAAACGCCCACTGAAAGAGAACAGCAACAGAACAAGTGAACAGACCGTTCCCTGCTCGCTGGGCTTGGCTTCAGTTTCCACTGTGCTGGGTAATGTCATCTGAGCAGCAGTGGTGCAAGGACTACCCAAACTCTAGCTAGAAAACAGAAATGACCCACTAGATGCTGCTGATGCTGACATATCATCTTAGGAGAGAGCTGAAGGCCCTGCCCAGCCACATCCTGAAGTGGAGCAGGGGAAGATTTGGGAGCTACCCTTGTCTTCCACCTGCAGACCTTTCCTACTTATGTTCTTTAAGGTATGTGGTATCAGTTTTTTGGTTCCCAGCTAGAAGAAGATTTTTGTTTAGGGCTTACAAATCAGTTTCTTAATTAATGTAACCAGATTCTGAGTTTCTAGTAATGTACAGACACAAGTGAAAGCAGAGTTTAGTCAACAAGCAGGGCAAGGAACAAACCGCTTATGGCTCACATTCACTTCTGCTCTACACTGCACAACCATACTTGCACTTTTCAACTAAACTGCAAGGTTTGTGAGGTGCAAAAAAATTATTATTTTCATAAGCAAACGCCTGTCCAATGTCTGTTGTAAACTGGCTGAACTAGTCATCAGCAATCACTAAACACTGCCTAGAGTGGATGCAGCAATGGCTGGGCAATGCAGCAGCCACATCACAAGACACTCTTGGTTATCTCTTCAAGGACACCATGACAGGGATAACCGGAAAGGCAAGTCCACAGGACTGAAGGACAAAACTAGTGTGAAAATAGATCAAAAGGCAGCAAGCAAGAGGGAAGACAGTATCAGAAAAAAAAAAAAATCTCCAAAGGAAAATAAGTAACAATTTCAGATGAATGGGTTTAGCCTTGCAAGTTATGGGGAGTGCCTAAACACTGATGTATTCAGATCTATGGAGTTCCACCAATGCCTCCTGCAGCACAGAGTATCCTTTGCTGCGCTTGTATGGAAGTGTGTGGGTCACATGCATTTCAAATGTCACCTTCAAACTGTCAGCAGAAGAGAAAATAAAAAGAGTAAGAACGAAGAAACTGCATAAAGAGAGGAAAAGGAAGAGCAGGAGTGGAAAGATGAAGAGGATGGCGATAAACACTGAAAAATAAAGGACACAACGACAACAAGAAGAAAAGGGTTGATGTCTTCTACCATTAACCATTCATATATTTTTAGCCTTGAGTTCTGACAGCATCCAAGGCAGGTAGCACCATCCCTCAAACACAAGGTAAACTCCCTTTCCTATCGCCTTTTCCCACCCTCAGTGGGACTCGTTCACTTCAGCAGGAATACAAGTGGTCCCCAATGCATGGGAGCAAACCTCACCACATCACTGTGTGTTGTGTACAGATTATCTGCCAGACTTTCCAGAGCAAGCCACTTCACTGGCAGCTTGGAGGCACAGCCCTGGCGGTAGTAGTCTCCACTGTAGATTTTCTTAGAAAGTCCAAAGTCTGCAACACTCACGTTCATGTTCTCATCCAACCTATGGGAAGGTTTTCACAGTTGAGGAAAGGAAAGCATTTATTGGCTACTTCAGAAAAAAAAAAACCCAAAAAACCCCAAAAAACCCAAAAAAACCAACCAACCAAACAAACAAACAAACAAAAAAACGGTTCAGAGAACTGAGGTATATGGCTCACCAAGTATTACACAAAAGGAGAATGATTTCATCTACTTGGTGACCAATGTGAAATAGCTTAAAAAAAAAAAAACAACCTAGTTCCTTCAGACTAACATGGAACTAATTATGACTAAGGAAGTAAGGAAGTGGCTAGGCTCAGATGGTCTAGTCTCTTATAAAAAGCAAACTCAGATACTTTCTGTTGTTTCCAAGATTATCAGAGGACATCTGCAATGCTCACTGCTATCACCAAGGCCTGTACCCCATATTGGCAATCAAAAAAATCATAGGATGATTGCCTAGACTGCCTGTTAAAACTGCTTGAAGTGCTAGATCTGCAAAATCTCCTCTCCAGGCCTGGTTAATGGTCTGAATTGCTTTGTCACCCACTTAAACCTATACATGTTGGCAGATAGTCCAAGTAAAGCCCACAAACACTTCATGCTCCCAGGCCTCATAAAGAACTCAGTGCTTTCCCCAGAAGATGTGCTGAAACAGGCATTCAGCTTCCTCTGAAGGATGTCTACAAGATTAGAAAATCAGTATGGGCTTCTCATAAATGTCAAAGCAGGCTAACCCATCATTTTTCATCATAACTATCAGGCTCTTTGACTGTACATCTGGACATTGAAATGCCTTTGGAAATCTGTGTCTCATTGTGGATTTTATTGGTTATTGTGGTTTTGTTCAGAGGCAGAGTTCTGTTGTCATGATGAGTTGTTCCTTACTCCATTCTCAGGGAAGAAGCAGAGTGGAAAAGATAAAAAAAGGACTTTTCTTTCCATCAAAGCAGTCAAGGTAGTTTGGTGTCCAGAACAGTGAAGTGGGATCATATGGTGTGTTCGCCATGCAATTATTTTTAGAGGCATTCTCCACAAGCTTTCAAAGAAACTACAATTCTTATATTGTGATAATCAAGTCCTCAGAATAGATACCAGAAATACAGACTTCATGATACAATGAAAGTTCTTTTCCTCTAACGCAGCCAAACCCATTCCCTCCTGTTGGTTACTTTATATGGTGGAACAAATAGCCTACGCTGACACACAGCCACTGGAGTGGCTAATTACAAACACATATTGTAATCAACTCTATGAAACTCTATGTGCAGATGAATGATTAAAAAGTTCCTTATAAAAAGGGTCTGTTTGAAAGATCAGTGGGACTTTAGGAGCTGCTCCCTGCTCCCAGCAGCACCACCACACACTCCACCACAATGACCATGACTCCCCTATGTCAATTGTCACTTAAATGCAAGGATCAGCATTCTTCACACTTCTGTCATGCAAAAGGTTTTTCATCCCTCCCTCACCCACTCTGGTCTTTCTTTTCTCTAAAAACTCAAGAATCACTTACATGCAGTTCCGAGCTGCAAGGTCCCTGTGTATGAAATTTTTTGAGCTCAAGTACTCCATCCCACTTGCAATGTCAATCATGAACTTGAGGAGTGTCTGAACAGGCAAGTTCTGTAAGAAATAACAGTTTAGCTTCTGTTCCCAGAGACTTTCAAGCAGATATGACAAAACTGCAAGGTTTGCTGCCACTTTACAGAGCAGGGATGAGGAATACAGGGAGGCGATGGAATGGAAGAGCTGGTCCTCAACATGCATGGATCAAAATACTTTAAGGTCACATCTCACAACTTCATCTGATATTAAAATCCAATCACTTGCCAGTGCCTTGGGGAGACCAATCCTGAGCTGCTCCAAATACATTCTCTGAAAATCCCTACCCACCCAGAAGGAATTCTGCAGTAAGACAGACTTACAAAAGGGTTTTCCCCAATCCGTGACATCAACAGAAAAGCATGGAGGTCTCCATGCTTCATGAAGGGCAGGATCACCATGGGAATTGGGAGACGGCCCTTGGGACGGCTTCTTAGACTGACTCCTGATGAAGACACACACACAGCAAAGGGCTGTTAGCAAACAGATTATTCCCAGAAGGCATCTTACAGGCTGCTGTGCCTTCCTCGTACAGATCTGGAGGAAAATGTGCAGTTTTGGTGGGTAGATTCCATGCTCCAAGCTTCTATGACTTTATGCCAGGTGGCGTTAAGATGCCTTTAACCCTGTTGACTTCAGAGGCTATACTAAGAGCCTGGTGCTTCTCAGCTCTTCTTCCAGGACCAACTATAAATGCTTCTAGGACCACTCCAGACCAGACAGCTCCAACCCCAGGCTCTGCAGGGCAATCTCCACATTCTGGAAAACACCTGCATTCCAAAGTGTCCACCCACGAATGTCTTGCTTCTTACTCAGTATTTTGGAAAGGCACAATGTTCCTCCTATTTATAGTCTACCTGCCCACCTGTTCACATTTCACAGCAGTTTAGACATGTCTCAGCCAGCCAAAGTCTCCCTTAAGCATTTGCAAGAACTGAAGAAACAGCTTAAATAGGAGATGGCTGTTCCTGATGTGTGAGGGCAGGTGTGGGGAGCATTACACACACTCCAGCTCCCTGGGGCCTGGGAAGGAGCCGTGCTGACCTACACAGGACTGCAGGCAGCCCAGAGCAGGCTGCCCCAGCCCTGCTGGGGAGAGTGAGGCTGTGTGGGATAATGCAGGAGCAGGAGGGGCTCTGTGGCACGAGCAGCAGCGCTGTCTTACCGATCAGTTTGGTGACATGAGGGTGGTCAAACTCCTTCATACAGGCAGCCTCCCGCAGGAACTCCTCAATGTCAGTGGAAGTGAAGATGTCCGCTGAAAAAAGGGACTGTAAGTTTTCCTTCTTTGTAAGAGGCTCCAAGGGACTTTACAAATAACGATTGTCAAAAGCTTGTTCTTTGTGGCACAACACATCTTCTCAGACCTATAGCTAGATAAGCCATTTTACAACAAAGCAGAGCCTGAAACTCTCTCCTGGGATGGGCAGCAGTAAGCACATATCAGGGACTTCTGCTAAATTGGTTCTTGGCAGAGTAAAGAACTGCTGGTTAGCAGCTCTTTTCTCAGTAAGAACTTTCCTTGGAAGCTCTACAAACTGTGTGGGGTTAAAGATGTAAAAATTAATTAGGTAAAGGAACCTAAACTACAAATGTCAGGGACAGGAGACATCACAAAAATGAAAGAAAATATTGAAATTTAAGAGATAGCTCGAAGCCCCTGACTGGCACAGCAGGGCCCAATTCATCTCTGACAAGGATGGCATGAAAGATCAATGCTTTTATGTCCCTTAGCATAATTAAGTCTTATAAAGTGCTAGAGCTAAGATTTCTTAAATAACCACACTACTGGACAGCTTGGACCAAATTCAGCAGTCATATACATCAGCAAAATTTTGGAGTAAATTATTTCTCATTGCTGTGACTCCAGATTTATGGAAATACATCAATATAATCAAGAAGTATCCCAGTCGACTACTTCCACCACTGCTGCTTCTGAATTTAGCAAAAGTCCTCCAGTCCTGCTGAAAGATCAGACTCAGACCTGTAGAGGAGTGTTCATATTATCTGCTTTAGGCAAGTAATTTCAATATGATTCAGAAGAGAAAAGGAGATTCTCTTTTTACAGTCAAAGAAGAAAAAAAGGTTCCTCTGGAAGCTGACAGATTGTTCCTAAGTTAGATGCCTGAAGAGAGACATTCTGATCACAGAAAAGCTTGCAAACTGATTAGAATTATTGTTGCAATTGGATAAAATGATACAACTTACACTAGAATGGTACTAAGTGTATTTAGTACAAGCTGTTATTCTGTGACAGCAAACTGAGCTCCAGAGATAAGTGAGTGTGACTGCTTTCAGTCAGTCACAGTTAATTTTTGCCTTACAGGCAAAAGGGATCAAATAACATAGGTTAACATATATAAACACATATATATGCACATTTCCTTTGATTTATACCTATCTCTTAATTGCTTTTCTTGTTACAGACTTCTGCCTGTTAGTTGTCCTTGTTATGTATAGTCACCAAATGTCAAATCAGAAGGGAGCTGGACTGCTCAGTCAAATGTGCTGACTGAGATGAGTTAGCTTGTCACTGCATTCAGCCCAAACACTCCTGTGTTTATTCCAGGCTATGTGCTTGTTCTTTCACTGCTGAATTATTAGGGCAGAGTAGATCTGTCTGAGCTGTCTGTGCTACACGATGCAGTGCTTTTGGCTGCATTCACCACGTGCTATGTGCTGTAGAAGCAACTAAGGTGGTATAGATCCTTTCCTGAAGAGCTTCCACTACAAAAAGACTGACATGAAAGGGATGGGAGACAACATGGGTAGAGTGTCTGAGTGGGAAGCTCGGAGAGAAATAAAGAGCACCAGGGGATTTGCTGAGAATAGGACAGACAACATTTAATCTTTCCAAGCTCTCTTTTCTTAAGTAATTCAGGTAGCCCTGCTCCCACATACCTTTCAGCATCTTCACTGCCACTTTCTGGAAAGAGCCATCATCTAGTTTCAGCAGTGCCTCTCGAACTGACCCAAACTCCCCTGTAAAATTATCAGAGTAGGCAGTGAGGGAACAGCTTCTTGTGAGGAAAGTATGATTCACAGCAGGTTCACTTCAGGGGTCACTGGCAAAGAAGCTGAGTACCCATAAGAAATGCTTCATTTTTCATTCTGCAGTTCCAGACAGCAGCTTTCAGCACGTGTGTCTAGAAGAATATCACTACCAGTAGACAGAGCTCACTGTGCTGGCAGTCCAGAAGGCAAAGGAAAATAAGAAGGGAAAAAAGGAACCCCTGAGCAGATAGATGATGCAGAGACAGAATTTAAGCTGGGCAGGCATTTCTGGGGAAACTATATCATGAGGGATGAGTCTGAGTGAGGTTCCGTTCAGAAAGGAGGCTCTTTGCTGGAGCAGCAAGTGGATGGGTTGGCTGAGGAAGCTCTAAGTATTGACAGCCATCAGAGCTGAGCAATAGTGCCAGGACTCAACCATTTGAGACACAGTCAGCCTTATCTCTCAAAACTCAGAGAATGACTTCTATGAATCACAGATGACCACAGAAAACATAGTGTCTGCTTGTGTGTGAGTGGTATGTTGATTCACAGAAGGCAGTGTTTTGCTCTGGTGTTTCTCTAAGGAAGTTAAGAGGAAATGCAACAGGCCAAAAGCTCTTCAAAATATTTAGCCTAAACAGGCTTTATAACACAGCCTAACAGCCTCTTTGCACTAGATCTGGCTCTAGATTTGCTCTCCCTAATTTTGTAACTGCTTATCCCACCCAAAATGCATTAGTATACGAGGTACTCTGGTACTGAAAAGAAGGAAGCAAAATATGGCTCCCAGGACACCTGCCCCCAGAAGCATTATCTTCCCACTAGCTTTTCACCAGTGTCCTTCACTACTCAATGGCACATGTTTACTTCACAAAAACCATGAGCAGTGGATCTGACCACAAACCAGGAAAATGGGAAGGAACAAAGGTATTTTGTGCTGCTTCCATACTATGGAGCTGTTGCTCAGCTATGGAGTCAGCAGAGCCCAAGATAATGCATTTATATCATCTTATAACCTGTAACCTGGGGTTGTGGCAATGGGGCTGACAACACAGACCAGATCCTGCCAGCTGGCATCCCCACACAAAGGCCATGCCCTGGGGCCCCCCTGCAGCCAATTTCAGTTTACCTGTCATGGGAACAGCCCAAAAGAGTTGAAGCAGGATCCAAGAAACTGGCCAAGAGCTAACACTCACAGACAGATTACACAGCTGTTTAATTACTTGGCATTGCTAAGCCCTGAGACCACTTCTGCAGGAAGGTCATCTTGCTGCTCTGAAAGAAATGCATTTGTTCTAGGAGGGATGGAGGGAAGGGTCAGAAAAACCTGCAAAACCTGTGGGAAAGAGTCCAAAAAACCTGCAATAAAATCAGTCTTATAAAGAAAAAGGAAAAGGTGAAGTTTGACTATTCCTTTGTTTAAGTCTCTGCAAGAAATTCACAAACCAGTGAATTAACACTACTTCGGAAAGCTGAGCACAAACTGCAGTTCAGGATTGTGTAGAGCCATATTATAGGAATGGCTTAGCCAATATCCTCTTAGTTATGCTAAACCTCTGAAATGTTTTATCCCAGCGGAAGGGATAGTTCCATTTTATTTCCATCCACAAGCTGGAGAGAAAACAGGCTGCTTGTAATTGCTTCTCCCTACTCAACAGTTAAAATAACACAAATGGGATTTTAAATGTAAAGCTTTGTTCATTCTTGGTTCTTACCCTTGCCCAACATTCTTCCCAAGGTGAACTGCTGTTCCTGGATTAAGACATCTTTTAGTTTTGTCTTCAATTCATCACTGATCCCTATACTCTCCACTGGAAAAAAACAACAACAACACCACAAATGAAGTGTCAAATAAGGGATATTTAAATACTCTGTCACAACATCAAGAATCACCTGTTCTAATCTCCATCTCCAATCTCATTCCCACACTGTAAGCATGAAAACCCAAAAAAGGCAGAATTCCCTTCCATGTCCTCTAGCCTCACCACAGACAAGAGGCCAGTAACTTTCAACCATCAGAAAATGTGCTAACAGTACTTAAAGGGAAATGGTGTGATAATACTACCCTTAAACACTCCAAGAACAACAGGAATACAGAAATAATGTAAAGAATGCTGAAAAGACAAAATCCAATCTGAAGGGCCACTGATAGACACTGGCTCATACAGCTTAATTTAAGCTGATGGAGCTGCACCATTTTAATGACTTTCTGAAGGATCATCCTAACCCAGCTATGCAATACTGCCAGAGAGCTATGCCC
Organism: Trochalopteron elliotii; assembly: GCA_024734555.1. Taxonomy (NCBI): domain Eukaryota; kingdom Metazoa; phylum Chordata; class Aves; order Passeriformes; family Leiothrichidae; genus Trochalopteron; species Trochalopteron elliotii. The sequence goes on from JANPWX010000339.1 coordinate 1,324,428, forward strand.
TTCCTGAATCAGGAGACAGAAATGGATCACCTTAATGGATCATCTGGCCATTTCTGGGACTCAATCTCCTGTTTGATAAGTTAATAATTCCTGGCTTTCCAAGACTGATTAATTGCTTCATGCTTGTAGCACAGCTCAGCACACTGAGTTTAAAAAGTCCTGCTAATATTGTTCAGCCATATTTATCTCACCATTGGATTATATTCCAGTCAAAGGAGTCCTTGTAGAGTGAAACTGGGGCAGGGGAGTGGTGAATTTATGTTTTGCATTAATATACATAATGACTGTTGCTGTAATTAGCAAGGGCCATGTAATTGGTATGGCAACAGCCATTCTGGCCTTTCACCTCTGCAATTCACAGTGTCTAGGCCTCATTGTAAATTAATCCCATGTTTTTGATCAAGAAACATCAGTTTCAGTGAAAACAGAGAGAGCATTGTAAATGCATGAACACAGCTTCCCAGGCAATCACTCAGGTCATTTTACTTACATGTTGCTTCAATGAGCTCTGGGCCCTCCCTGTTGAAAGACCTGGCAGCTCTGAAATGGACTGCTGGATCCCCTCTGCCAACCACACTGCCAAAGGCATGGCTAGAAGGCAGAAAAGACACACAGGGCCATGATTACATGGGCCATTCACTTCTAAAAGGGTGTGTTCAACAGGATGGATGATTTCTCACCCCTTGCCATATAAATACTGCAGACTGTTTTGTTAAAGAGGGTGCATCTGCAGAGGAGGAACAGCGGGTTTATGCTGCTTTGCTCATGCACCTACAGCCTTCCAAAATAGGGGAATCACTCCTCCCAAGTGCCTGGGAGAAGCTGCAGGTTGGGGCAGGTTGCAGGAGTCATAGGAACAGAGATGCTGCTGAGACAGGGTGGTCTGGGAGACTGGGAAGAACGGGAACATTGTTTGCAGTAGGGAGCAAACCACAGCCAAGTGTCAGAGGTGATGGAAAGGAAACTTTGCTGGGGATCCAGAGGGTTCTGGGCAGTGAGGAAGCTACAATCAGCTGATAGACTGAAAACCAGCATGGGATAAAGGGCTCAGCCCATAAGAATACAGATATTTCATCTGTGGATCTTTTCTCTTTGAATCCCTTAAGCAGCAGTGCTAGGAATTACCTCGATAGAGTTTATAGTTCTGTAGTCTCATAAGGCCTAGCTACTAACATAACATTTTTTCTACTGCATTTTTGGTGTTGTCATTTTGAAGAAAAGGCAGGCACCCCAAAACTGTGGAAAAAACAACAACAAACTTCCCCCCAAAAAATCCCAACAAAAAACCCAACCAATATAGTTACACAAAGAAACTGCCAAAAGTACTCCATCCACAATGCTTTTTAGAAAAATAATTGAGTCAGAAACCACAACAGAAGAGAAAGCAGAGGTCTCTCTAACCAGCACAAGGAGAAACTTCCTTACCCAAACCGAGTTTCCTTTCTTCTTTTTCGAAGGAGAATAAGAGCCAGGGCAACAGCTGTGACCAGAGCTGTGAGAATGCCCAATGCTACAGGAACCCAAGATGTCCCATAAGGAGGCTGTCTCTGGCCACCTAGATGATGGAGAAAACACCAGTCAGGAAATAGAAGACTGTCAATTTCTCCTTTTGCTTTTAAATGGGAAAGCCATGCTGCTGGACCTGGTGGATCTTTGCATACTGGAATTTGGCATAAAGAGGCACTCAGCCAAACATCAGGAAAACTATCCTTCTCACAGCAAAGGCAGAGCAGAAGCATCTAGTTGTCAGAAACTATTGGTTTTGAGCCTTGAGAAAGTAGCAGGTGCTGCACCATTATACTATTTTACATGAGCTCATGATCTGGGGCACTTCAAACTGGAGCCTCAGCACAAAAAGGTTGTTGAATGTGAGCATTCTGTGTGGGGGTTTCACCCTGTCCTTTTTGAGGCAGACATCAGAACCTTGACCAGGTTACACAGCACTACCTGAATATCAGCCAGGCAACATTTTGAAAGACAATTGCCTCATGGCAATCTGGTTAAAAATATTTACATTTTTCCTCTAACCCTTCCCACAAAGAGAAACACCCTGAGGGACTTGGTATTAGCTGTAACTTCACAATATTGTTTGGTTGGTTGCAGCTTCTCAATGTCTCTCCCCAAAAAGATGAATTTTAAACGGTCCCCTGTGAGTCAAGAAATAAGTTAGTCAGCCTACAGGTTCCAAGACTGAAATAATATTTGCTCCCAGAATACGTATACTTTTGACTACAAAATGTCTACAGAAGAAATGGAGATGCTGCCAATCTGAGTAAGCTGCCAGGTAAGGAAGATAAACAATATAGCTCTGAATAAAAAGAGTATTATCTATGCCTGGCAAAAAATGATAAATTAATCCAACTCCCCAAGAGATTTCTTCTCCAAATATAATTACTAAGATTAAATGTGAATTTTAATGTGTTTATTAAAATCTAGGATAGATTTTAATATCTCCAAATTGCTTAAGAGTGAACAAGAAAAGGTAGCAGGTCCCTGAGCACCTCCTTCATCTTCATGCTCACTTGCTCATCCTCAGCAGCTGACTGCCCTTTACCTGAAGGTAAGGAAGTTTCATCTTTGATGATGTAAGTAATCCTGTTATGTCATGACAGTATAAATAAACCTGTTTTAAAAGAGATGTTAGGCTCATGGCCTGGAATTTGGATGGACCTTTGCATAGATGCATCTGAAAAAGAGTCAGACAACCCTTACTGGCAGAATCCTGGCAAGCAAGAGGCTTCTGAGGCTTGATTAACAGCTACATTGAGGAGCCTTATCATCCAGGATTTTAAAGAAGTAATATTAGTCTAATAAACAGGTAGAGCTTAAGGACACAGAATTGTGAACAAAGGAGGAAGCAGACTTGTACTTCTCCACTTGAAGCAAATTATCAGATCCTTAGTACTTATTTTCCAGCATCTTATCTCCTTCAGTGACTCACATATTCTTTTACCACCCAAAAGGCTTTACAGGCTCTGGGGCTTATGATACTCCCCCTTGCAGTTTTCAACCCAGCCTTCAAGGCTGTTTCTGAGGAGGGAGAGATCAGAAACAGAAGCTGTATTTCGCAAATACAATAGAGATAACTCCAACCCTCTCCACAATTCCCAAGCCAACCACTTGCACTGTTTCTGCCTAACAATCAGGCTAGAAACAGCTAACAACACTGATGTAAAAGGTCCTCTCTGATAGTTAACAACAAGGTTTCCTTCCCCCTGTGGTGAGACAAACCTCCCTCGGCTTATTTTTCTAGTCTCTCTCCGTTGGCTGCTCTGGTGAGAGAGCAGGGATTTAAGTCGGCTTCTGGGGAGCCCCTCCAAAATGAGTGTGGATGAAAACAAAACAAAACTAAACTATTCTCCCTGTTTCTAAACTGCTGGGAATCAGGAGCCCATCCCACAGTTTATAGCAAATGTGTCAGAAATAGAAATGAATGTTGAAATTCACTGCTTCTCCTCCTCTGCCCCACACATTGTTGCTTCCCACTCGTGTCACTGAGCTTGAGAGGAGGCTGCAGTCCACAAGTTGCCTCTCCTCTCTCAACTCTGTCTCCTTCCCATCTCCTGCACCCCCTTTTTCAACCAGCATATGCCTTAAGACTGCACAAGGCAGAGAGAAGACTATTATTAGAAGAGTTTAGAAGAGTATTTAGGAGCCCTTTGATGATGAGCCCTTTTATTTCACAGAAAGTTTATATCTCAAAGGTGTGCAAAGAACATAAGCCAAGAATCTTCTCCTGCCTACAATAGTGAAGATTATAGATAGGAAAAGGCTATTAAACCACTCTGTTCCTTGCTCTGCAATGAAAAAAAGAGGTTTCAACTGAGAAAGTTTCTGAAAATACTAAAACAACCTTTGCTAATAGCACACAAGATCTCTGCATAAGTAGGGTGGAGCTCCCACTAGCTTTGCTGTGATGACAAATTCAACTTTAAGTTTATATGAGCTTAGTCATCCTTATTGCCGCACTGGGAGCTGGTCAGAAACCACCCCTGGCATTTCTCACATAAAGCAACCAGTGCCAGTTTGCTATTTTAGGAAAGGAAGCGCCTTATGTTTTCTACCAGGCCTGAAACAAAACTGCAGTCTTTCTGCAGCTCTGCTGCGTGAGGCCTGTCAGTGTTTCCACAGTGAACTTTTACTTCCAGCCTGTTATGCTTGTGAAGAAATATATGTGCTTCCAGACAGCATTTGGCCAAAACAAGCACCACTCCTCATGCCACGTTTTTTGAAGTGGTTTGTAAATAAAAACAATCAAGCAACAACATACAGTGCTGTCAGGATTATGCCATTCCAGCTCCCTGTAAAATGCAAACCCCAAACATTCCCTGGGGCTTCTTGCCAGGGATGGCCATTTTCCAAAGGGAACTCCTAGTTCTTTCAGATACTTTTGTCTGTATTTGTGTGCCACAGAAAATACCCAATCAAAAAGTAGGAGGAAAAAATTGATGGAGCCAGTGACCAACCTCAGTTAGGTTCAGCTCTGAACCTCCACACCCCTTCAATCTCTTTTAAATAATTTGAGGGCTTTGATCCCGCAGTGACTGTGCTCACACTTGACCTTCAGTGCTGACTTTGTCACAGGGACTGGGCTGCCAAAGGACCTGAGCAATGTGCATGCTAAAACCTGCATTAAATGCCCTACTGCAAGTAAGGATACAGTTCTTTACTGGTTGCTCTGCCCATATCCCCCACCTCCTCCTTGCTTGGGAGCTCCCCCTTAGAGTCCCCCTGCCATTCCTCAGTGTGGAGAGATCAGGAGAGCTCAACGTCCGTGTAATTCCTCAGAAACATGTGGAGTGGGAGGACAGCAGCAGCAGGTGGGCTAGCATCAGAAATTAGAGACTGGTATCTTGGGCACTTGGAAACAAAACCTCAGGAGACTGTGGAATTTTTGTATGGTCACACCTCACTGACTTCTCATCACCAATCTGTATCTTTATTTGGAATCTTCGTCTTAGTTCTGTTACAGTTTTCTTCACAAGCAAGAGCATTCTCTCCCTTCTACCCATCTCCCCATGTAACATCCTGCCCAGCTATGAGCCTGCCTCCCATTTCCCACTGATCGTGAAATACAAGAAACAAGCAAATCACCCCAGGCGAGCCCAACTGCCCTTCAGCACTAGGAGTGCACTCCACATGTGCATGTTCTTTGTTCCCAACAAACCCTTCCACATAGTTCAGATTGCATGGTACAGCACCTGTACCATCATCTTCCTCTTCTGCCAGTAGCTCAGCTTTTCCATGGAGACAGCTAAGCTGGTTTACTATAAATACATTCAGTAAAAATATGAATCCCCATGTGGCCAGGTTTAAATCAGGCTTCACTAAAACTAGCCAGAAATGGCGTAAAATTAAGCCAAAGAAATAACTTGTATTAGAAAAGTTTTCTGTCACATTTACTTGAGTAAATCTGTGTAAACCTTCGTTTGCATATTTTCTATTGTGTCTGCCCTTCTGCTCTGCATTTAGCACAGTAAAATCCTGTTCTAAGAAGACACAGTAGAGGCCAGAAATTGTTTTGTTTATACCAGCTCTTTAAAGATTATTGAATTTCTAGTCTCCTTGACGAAGTGTGCTGTTGTACAAGCCCACATGTCTCAGTAAGTAGTAAGCACTGAAAGGAAAAGACTCAGAAAAAACAGCAGTCCCAGTACTTCTGACTTTTTTCCCGAAGTGAAGGGAGAAAATAGTGGACACTCACCCATGACCTCCTGGGCTTCAAGCATGAAGAGGTCACTCCAGGGCCCACACCCTGCAGAGTTCAGCACACATACCCTGATAATCAGATCTTTGAGAGGATTCCACATGGAGAGATTGGCTTTTGTGTCCTGCACGATCATCTCCCCCTGAGTGCAAATGACAACGAACTGTGAACTGTCTTAAAAGGCATCTAATGTAAAACTTCACCTTCAAACCAAAACAGTACCAAGCACGCATTTCACTGGCACTATAGCAAGGGCTGAGAATTGTGACTTAAGGGTCCTTATCTCAGTTTTGCCTGAGATAAGGCTGAGATTTGGGCTGTTGTCTTGGGTTTCTGTTCCCAAAAACTGCTAGTTGTTTCCCAAGGCATCAGGGAGAGAGGAGATTTAATAATTTCTTCCTTTGAGGTCCTCCCATGCACGTTGCTATAGAAATATGGGTTTTGTCTGCTATTAAAAGATACACCTCCTTCTTGTGGTTTACTGTAAAGCATCTGGTGGTTTTAATCCAAGGGAGGAGTCTGTCTGTCTGTTTTAACTTATTGACCAAATTCTAAATGGCTTCTGAATTTCAGCGCCAGTTTTCACTTAGGATGGCCAGGCCAACATATTTTCAGTAGTTTTATGGATCTTCTTCATACAGCAAACCCATGAATTTTTGGCTTCCACCACTGACACAGAGCATGAGAACTCAAAATACAATCAAAGTCAATGACGCTGACCTAGTGTGAAATGGGTCATACAAAATAGGAAATAAGTCTTTTTTCCCTCTAGCTGTCTATTATTACAGGCTTGTTCTTCATTAATAAGCACTGGGTAAATACCTATTAGGAAGCTAGAAACCATAAGAAATGCTGTGAACTTCAAAGGCTGATAGATACCTGGGAAATGTCCATGCCAAAGAACAAATGAAAGGCCTTCTACCCTGTCAAGGTGCTTTCAACTCCCTAAGTACTGTAAATGAAGCTAAAGAATCCACAACCTTCTTTCTGGGATTTACAGCACAACTCATTCACTTGTTAAATACACCTCTGCTACTAGGATTTGGAAAGTCAAGGCCCAGCCACAGAAGACAGAAAGCCCACATCCTGCACTGGACAGCCCTAGAAAGAGGCAGAGAGACACGAAGTGGATTCTCTCTATGTTGTCCTTCTTGTACAAGGAATGGCAGAGAACTGGTCTGTCTACAGATGAACATTCACGTGAAATAATTCTGAATATGCCAGGAAGGAGGAGGAAATGGTCCTATATCTTGAAGTCAAATACTGAGGCATTCCCTAAAGTCAGAATAGATCCATTTACACAAAACCAATGTCAGCAATCTAATCCCCGGGTATGGATGAGGGACCTTAATGCCTAGAAAATTTAGTAGGAACCTTCTGCAATTCTGTGTTCAATGTCTCAGTACCTTCTCAATCTGTTACCTGAGTTACATTATCCTGAATCCATTCCAGTCTGTATCCCAGGACATTTTCTTTCAGCACATCTGGAGCCACACCTTCCCACTCCAAAATTAGACCAGGATCTCTTTGAATGACATGGATATTTTGAGGGGTGCTGTTTGGAGCTGAAAGCAGAGAACAGAACACAATGACTTGTGCAAGAGAATAAGGCACTATCCACACTGAAAATGGCAGTTTTACCCTCTTCCTGAGATCATCCAGAAAAGAGAGGGTGTGAGGGGAGAGAACAACTGCAAGCCATCAGCACTCTGTGGTTTCAAGCAGAGAAGACAGGCCAGCACCTCTCATTTCTCACAAGATCCCAAGAATGTCACACAGCTAATGGGAGTAGCATGCAGAAGCCCCATAGCTGGGTCAACTCCTGTATTACACATTGTTGATGTTAACCACATGTGACTGCATATTATTGTTTTGTTCTAGGAGACCCTCAGAGTGGATGAGCAATCCAACAGTGCAATGTTTCCCGCATTGCAGATTCAGCAAGCAGTTAATGACATTCATAATGGTCTCTTTTTCATGTTCAGAACTGCTGTCCTGTCCTTGTCTGCTGTTTCTTACCAAGCTCCAGGGTCTGGAAATAAACCCTGTCAGTGAAAGGGGAGCTGCCCATTTCATTGCTGCACTGCACACGGACGCTGTAGTTGGTGGAATGCTTCAGGCCTTGCATGGTGTAGGAAAAGGGTGGCACTGGGGTGACCTCAGTGGACACCTCCTGGCCATCTGATGACTCAGCTACCTGTGCCAAGAGTGAAACAGAGATGACTTACCATAAACAATATGACTAGCCTGCCCACATGGATGAGAATTCATTTAATTGTCAATTTAGAAATGTGTAAGAATAGATACAGCAACAGTGGTGCTTAAAATACTGAAAAGGGAATAGCCAAACTAAGAATCATGAAGTGACGTCACTTGGGCAGTATAAAAATCTTCCACCAGATGAAAATTTGGTTCTGTATTTTACACCATTTCCTTCCCTATGTTACAATTTCTACAGTTGATTATTATTCCTTTAAAGAAAACTACACGTGCTTGTCACTTGGAGTGGTAGCAGCAGGCTTCTGAGGCTTGTTTAAATCTCGGCAATGAAAACCAGTAGAGCAACTTGCCTGTTGCCTACTGTCACCTTTTGCCAAACTCTTTTTCTTTCCAGAAGTTTGTATATTTTCAATTTTGTAGAGGATGAGAGACATGGTAGACATAGGTGGCTTGGTTCAACTAACCTGTTTCAAATTAAACTGAAAAGAAACTTCTTACCACTCCTGCATCCCTTCTTTTTCTTGCTTCCAAATCCGAGCTTCAAAGCAGCATGAATGTTAATTTAAATCTGATATCACTGTGTGCTTTTAATGCACAGACAGAGCCAATGTTCCTACTTTTGTACTAACAATAGCAGAAATCACTGCATAGCTCCCAGGCTCAGACTTTCTCCTCAAGTGCATACAAAATAGCAAAGCAGAGTAAAATCAAGATGTACTGATAAAAGCGAAACAGTCATATGGACTTCATGTATTTTAGATGGCAGCCTTTCTTCCTTTCTCACTGCCTCTCTGCTCACTCTCACATACACTTTTGGCACACTGATTTATTTGGCTGGTAGAAAGGAAGAAGCTCAAGTTTCCTGACTAGAAAAGCATATTGTTGTCATTATCAGTGTCATCCACAGCGCAGAAAAAACAAGACAACTTTTTTGTAAGACCCTGTCTGCTGGATGATGTATTTCTGTTCAACACTCCCAAGACCTGGTGCTTGTGCATCTGCCCCTTTCACACCCTGGAACTTGGCTTGTGTTAGCAGTCAGAAACGCTGCCATTCCCTGCCCTGCCCCCAGAAGCAATCTGCTTGTCTGAACACGGTGCTCCTGGAGCACCCCCTGCAATGCCCGGGTGCCAGAAAAACACAGCAAACTTCCAATTCCCTTTCTCTTTCTGGGAGACTCCCAGCAGAAGTGTAATCATGAGGAGCCAGGAACATGTGCATTTTCACATGGAAATGTAGGTCAGTGCCTCACACAGAATCTCTCAATGTGGGAGTCAGAGGCAGCACGGTTTTCTGACAGCGCAGGGTCATTGCCAAGTTATCCTGCTCCCAGACTCAAATGCAGGAACTCTGTCCTCCCCAAATAGAACAGAAAAGGCTTAGAAAAGGGGTGAGAGACTGCTGAGTTGACAGAAACTGGGCTGCTCTGATTCAGCCTCTTTTCCACATGTCCCATCCCCCACCCCTGCCCCTGCCAAAAGTGAGAGAGAGAACTTAAACCCCAGAATGATTAGCGTGCAAGCCAGAGAGAATAGGCTGTTCCAGCTCGAGATAACTGGCATTGTAAAACAGAGGAAGAAAACCATTTCAACTGTGAACAAGAACAGAAGCAGCAACAAAACCCACAGACCAGGGACAGCTGCATTCAGGAGTTCTTTCTGCCAATGAGTTAAACTAGATGATGATTTCTTTTACTTCTGAAATATAAGAGATACTAGAGCATGAAACCTCTGGTTTCCCCCCCAAATAAAAAGAGGACTTCAAGTAAATCAGCTAGACTGCTTGCAGCATACCTTAAGTTTATAATCCTCCTCTGCATAGTTGGCAACATGGCACAGAAATTCCACTCCAGCTCACAATGCTGCTGTAATCAGGTAGAGAAAGCATAGGGGCCTGGCAAATAAATCCATGGGGAATGTGCCTAGATGTGTTTGCACAGCCTGCTTTGGGTATCACCATTCGTTTTCTCACTGGGTTACCTGTTCTTTGACCTGATTCTACAGCTAAGGATGCAATGACAGAAACTAACTCTGCCTGAGGTTGGACACATACCATTGTTCTCAGGAACTTCAAGAAGCAGACCAGTTTTTCAGAGACGTGGAAGACTCTGCATCTATCAGAGCTACAGAATAGTATCAAGCTTGATTTTCTGGGAAGAACTGGTCTTTGACAATGGAAAACTAATCAAGATTTAGAGACAGGGCTTAAAATGGCTGTAAAACATGCAAATAGGTCTGATCGTGTATCGAAAACCGCAAACTGCCTCCTGCCTCCATCATTCCTACCTTTCCTGTATCACATCCTATACTTTGCAAGCCCCTCATCCCTTGGACTCATTGATACATCAGAATTCCTGCACTTCCTCTGGCATCACACAGCACAGGCCTGATTTGGCGTGGGACTCACAGGCACTGGAAGAAGCTACCATGGGCCACTGCTCCATGCAGGAAGGGTGAGGACCCTGCAGCCACAGCTCTTCCAGGGCACTTCCCACAGAGAAGTGCTTCACATGTGTGCTGCGGTGTAATAACCTAGATGGAGAAGCTGCCACGAAGCAACTGATAACCTGCTGGTGAGGAGATTGTGGCCAGTCTTTAACACTCAACTTTTGAGCATGAAGTTCATGACCTGCTCTTTGCATCTATGAGTTGCCTCCTGCTAAGTTTTTATGTTTTAAGGCTGTGAAGTAAGACTTGAAACACTGCTAATAAGTTGGGAAAGCAAACGATGCCCAGGAAATGAGGCCTAGGAGAGTCCTATTATTTGTGCAGGGCAGGGCACAACCTAGAGAGGCCATACCTGAAGAGTGCAAGAATGGAGAGGTGCACGGCCATCAAATCCTGGCACCCAGACCACGCTGGCATTGCTGCTGGTGACTTGGCTTACGGTGACATTGAGAGGTGGGAGAGGCATGGCTAGAAAGGAAACAAAGAGATCTTTCAGTGTGCACAGAACTGAGCAGGTATTCACGTGGAAATGGAAGAGGCTTGAGGCTAAAAATTATGCAAAGAAATCACTAACAGAAATGTGGTAAAATATCACATCTTTAGAGAGTGTCCCTGACTTGTTGTGAATGAAACTTATTTTAACATTGGACAAGCTATTGTCAGTCGTTCTCACACTGTCCATTGATGCACACAGGCAGTGGTTGATCTCTTTGGTAGCAATGCCAGTGTGTGATATTTACACCTTTGCTACCCAGCTCTCTTCCCTGTCCCCTCCATCGCAGGGCATGACTCAGCCCTGCACACAGTTGCCTGTGGACCCACATTGTGAACTGAATCAGGGCTTTAAAATCCCACCTCAGGTTCTCAGTCCACGAGCTCTGCCAGCACTGGGTGGAGGGTGGTGTGCTGTAGTGACCTGAATACCCTGGAGCTGGATCTCCAGTAGACCTCTTTGTGCTGTCTCCAGGTGTCCATTGCAAACTCCCACTGAAACACCCCGGGACAGAGCCTGGACTGAAAACTGCCTCCTCAGGCTTGGGATGAAAAAACTCTGTTTTATATAAGGGAAATTCAAGCCAAAGGGAATGCCTGCCACACATGGCTGGTACCACTCCACAAACTAAGGGCAGGGCCAGGAACAAAATCAGGATTCCAAGACTGGACACTTAGTCAGATGCTCATGCTTCCTACCACCACACCACAGCATCAAACTGCTTGGCTTCCTTTTAGGATCCTTGATGCTTCCCTTTGACTTCTCCTTTCCTCTCAATGTAATTCCACATAGTTAATTCCTATCCTTCCAGTCACCATCTCTTTTTCACCTTTGAGTTTTCATTTGGGCACTTCACTCCTGACAAAATTAGTAGCTTCATGAATACTAACTTCTCCCCTGACCTTCTCATTTTACAAAATTGCACGCTGATGCTTGTAATAGTTTTCCTGCTGCATCTCAACACATTGTACCCTCAGGAGTCTTCTTTCAGAAAACCATCCTCAGGACAAGGCTCTGCCTGCAGATTGATTTTCCACATCTCCTGAGTTGTATCCATCTGACAGCAGCAATAGAAAAATAATTGCAAGCCAGGATTTCTCCAGCTGCATCTTCTACCCCGCCAGAGCACCTCTGTATTTCACTGCACCAAGGACAACCACAACACTGCTGCCTTCAGCACACCCACAGGGCCATCTTGCAAGAGAAATGCAGAGCCCAAACACTCAGGTCTCTGCAGAGGGCCTGGAGGAGAGGAATAGATGGTGACACAGATTAACCCTATAAAGCCTTTGTTGTCTGGCTAACCAGTTACCAGGATCCAGGGCAGGACCTGCCCCCTAGATAACAGGGTGTGTAGGTGGAGGTTGGACAGCAGACCAAGGGTCTAGGAGATGGAAGCTGGGCAATGAGTTCTTCGGTAGTTCACTTAAGACTTTCCTGCATCATTGTTTCATTCTCTTTTGATGTTTTGTGTTCAGGTCTGTAAGCTCTTTAAGGGGAAAAAAATCCTGCTTATACTGCTTACTGGGTATTGTTGAAACATTGCTCATAACTCAAGTTTTTGCAGACACACTTGTAACTTTTGGGTTTAGCAAGGTGTACTTTTCAACACAGGATGGTAGGGCTGAAGGAGTTTCGTGCTGTGTCACCAGTGATAATAAATAACCAAGTGCTATCACACTCCTTTGTGTGTATAGGAGACAGTGGCTGAGGAGGGCTGGCTTCCCAGCACCTTTCCCCAGCTCTGCAAGCAAGGGCCAGATGCATTTTCCCCTCATCTCTTGGGAAAAAACTGTGGGCGGCTGCTTCCTGTTGTGCTCTGAAACACGGGATACAACCCTGAAAGTGTTAGCTGCACACATAAAGCACAGAGAAGCCTGTCAGAAAACAGGACTTTGAGTGTTAACATAATGAAAGTTAACTTCCTCTGTGCTTAGAGAGTGGCTGAACAATGGGGCTTTGTAATGGCTGGGGACTGTGGGCTACAATAACAGTAATTTTCTGCTTGGAGTACACCCAGCACATTGTGGGCACTACAGAGAATAGATAATGAACAACAACAGGAGCAAATAGGAAGAAATGTTAACAGTTTGTCAACGTCCTAGCAAAAATATTTGCCTCTGGAAACACAGAAGAAACTAATTGTTTAATAAATTGTAGAAAGATTTAAGAGTCCTCATTAGCAGATGGGTTTGTGTAAGAGAGGAAGGCCCTGAACATGCATGTGCAGGCAACTACTCCCAGGAGTAACTTCACTGAATTCTGCATATTCACAGCATCAAGAACTAAATAAACATTATTTAGGCCTGCCCTATTTCTGCTGTGTAGGGGCTTTGCTTTAATTTTAACAGGGCTATACTAGATCTTCGAAGCTTTTCTATTTAGAAAGACCTTGTCACTTAGGTAAATTTATAACTACTGTTTTAGACATATCTTTGAGATATTACAGACATAACTTTTATGACTACAGCACTGGACTTGCTATTCAAAACCTGAATTTTTGTCTCTAGGACACGCCACATACTGGTGCAATGTTAGTTGAGTGACTTAAGCCTGCTCTTTCTCAGCTCTAGAACGTGTGTGTTTGTGACACAAATGTGCAATGGCAATATGTCCTTCCTAAACAGGCTGTGTGGATTCATTAGCTGATGATCCCTGAGGAACACTTTTCAGCTAAACACAATTGCTGGGAAATGAGATAATTCTGAGGTCTTTACCCCTTCATCTTATTAATGGTTAAAAAAATAATAATCTATATTAACATTAAAAACTTTAAAAGCTTGTTTATGCTAAATGTTTTTTCAAATTATGGCTTGACAAGATTTTTTAAAGTGTAATAACTTTGTGAACTAAGTTCTGTCCCAGGATAGAATAACCATAGAAGATATATTCTACAATAACTAACTGCCTTGTGTAGACAAGTCTTTAAAGCAACAACTCCAAGTGGGTTTAAATTAAGTTATAAATCTTACTAGTCCAACGTACTGCATTCTTGGCATAGCAGTAACCACAATGTCCTAAATAAAAACACACTCCAAGAGCAGTAGATTACAGCTGGATTTCAATCTGTCCTTTGATGAACACCAGCTACTACAACTGTGAGTTCTGATACTGATACAGACATAAAGGATTGCTTGTATTTGTGCTGAGCAACAAGCTACCACTCAGAACAAATGATTTTTGTGCCATGCCTCTCCTGGAACTGATGATCATGTAATTAAAAGTGCATTAAAGCATGACTAAAAATTCAAATGCAGAAGCATCTCAAGATGAAGAACAGGGGAAGAGCTGATTGCTCTGATTACCCCTGTTTCAGTTACCTGGAGGAATAGAGGAAATGTCACATCAGCCTGGAGATTTTCAAATGGCAACTGCTCATGCACATGCTAGGAATTATTTGCTTTCAATGAGCTTTTAAAGAGCAAATAATTTAAAAAATAAAATTCATAAATCCAGTGTGGATGAGCAGACCTCACTGGCCAGTGGTGATCACCTTCCTTGACTTTTTTCAGCATCTAATGTGATGCTAATAAAAGCAAGCAGAAGTAATGGCCTCTTTAGCTCTAACAAGACCCATCCACTCCCAAGAGGGAAAGATTTCCCTCCTACAAATTTATATCAGCTTCATCTCTCGCAAAAAACTCAATTGCCCCAGCTCTCTCCTTTTCAAGGAAAAGCTGTCATTTGACATCACATTTCCACTCCTTAATCAGATGTGGATTATTTTCAACAGCCTGGGATACGGCCCTGCATAGGAAGTGGGAACTGCTGTTAGAACACAAAGCATTGTTTTGACTGCCGAGAGCTCCAACCAGTGCTGGCAGCTTTGAGGCAATTCCTTGCATTAAGGAGACCTACTTTCCCTCCCCAGAGAACAAATCCAAAGCCCCTGCCCAGTCTCTTGCACCCAGTCTCTCACCTTTAATTTGAACAGTGGCAGTCCGAGATGAAGACAATCCCTTTATGTTGTGAGCTTCGCAGGAGAAAACTGTGCTTTGATTAATACCTGGAGATCAGCCAAGAAAAGGAAAGGAAACACAAACAGCTATATAATCCAGCTTCAACCTTCATCAGAATTTCAGTTATTTGTGACATCCAGCTCAAGTTGCACAGGCAGTTGGAGGGGTGAGCTGGGTGCCAATCAAAGGCATGCAGATTTCAATGTAACTAATGTGCAAAACACGTTTTTAATGGAGGGAGTGTAGCAATGTAGAACAGCTTTCATGGAAGTGCCAGAAAAGAAGGAAGAATCTGTCAGGACAGCAGCTCATAGTGCTCAGGTAGCAGATGTCTGCTTCTCACATTCTGGTGAGCATTTTTTGAGCAAGGATTGTGCTGAACTGTGAGCTCACACAAAACCCAGTGCTTTGGGTCTCAGCCTACACCTGAGCAACATTCATCTTCTAACTGGGCTATAAGCCCAGGCAACCTTTTAATCAGATGCTGTCTATTTCTAGTCAATGCCCACCTGTCCCTCACCTTGCATCAGACTTTTGAAGACACAAAAGGAAGAGGAAGTTAAATGCTACTGCATCAGCACTGAAACACTTTTCAGGAGTGTTACAAGTAAGAATGTATTCTGTCAGCATGCATCCATCCATCCATCCATACATCCCATGGCATCATACTGACGTCTGGCTGTTCCAGGACACATATAGATACGACAAATCAATCAGAATTGAGATAGATTTGCAAGGCTGCCTGGAGAACTGTGTCCAGCAGCTATTGCGATGTGACTTGGCCCTCAGTTGCCTTATCTAGGCTCTATCTAAGAAAAGTTAAAGATTGGCTCACTGTGGGCATTCAATCTAGGAAGGAAAAACATTTCAGAGCTGCACAGAGTAGCTTGCACCTTTGACTCATCTCCCAAGCCTGAGACTAACAGCACTGCAAAGAAGGTGAAATGGAAGAGAGGAGAGAGTGCTATTCTTGTCCCTGTGAACCAGAGGAAGATGCTGCCAGCAGGCTGAAGGCCAGGCAGCAAAGCAGAGCAGCACCTGATGTGGTAGGCCTATCCCAAGACAGAGCCTAACACAGCCCTGCCCCGAGGAAATTACAAAATACACCACAAACCAGGAACTGCATGTTCCCTAGCACCATGCCAGCACTGCTTTCCAAATACAATATTGCTGAACCTTCTAAATGCTTGCTTTCTAGCCAAGTACTTTGTTACTATTTTCTTCAGAGAGTGATACTTTCCTCAGCTAGCAATGCTTGTTTTCTTACCAACTGCCTTTTTTGACATGCTTTGGTAATCCAACCATGCAGGCTGTGTCCTGCTACATGTTCTCAGCTGGAAAGACAAGATATGCCCAAAGGATATCCCAAAGAACACTGGAAGCAAATAAAGGTGCTGATGGCACTTAATATGTAAAAATAAAATTCATTTGGAGAATCACTAGGACTAGATGTCCTTTTTCAGGCCTCCAAGCCCCCCAACAACAGATATTTTGTGAGGCACTGTGGGATGAGTTTAGTGGAGGAATGGTGACTTATTTTTTTATTGTCTTTCCCCTCTTGACTATCCATCTTTTCAGTTTCCATTTCAACAGGCAGATTATATCATAAGGGAGCAGTTTTCATTTCCAACTTAGAACAGCATCAGTGGCTACATAAGAGAGGGAGCAGACGATTAAAACCATTTCAAATCACATATCACTATTTGATTTGTGAATAAATAAAGTTCTAAGGGAAGCCTGAACAGGATTGGATAGCTCAAAGGATGGCCAAAGACATGTAAAAACTCACCCTGGGTATAACTGTATTAACACTGATTAAAAGGCCCTAGAGGTGACTCTTAGTTGTAAAACGTTTTACTTCTAAATAAAAGTTCAACTTTTTTAGTTCAAGTAGCTCAACTTATGTCAAGGCTGCTGAGAATAATAAAACAGCAGCAAAGAAAAACCATAACACAAGGCTGTTGGACAACCAACTAGAATAAAGTTACTTTTAAGAGGTAACTGAAAGAATAGCTGCAGTCAGTTCCTGGTAGAGATTCATCACCCTTTCTGAAAGTGGTCTGAAGAGAGACCCGAACACCGCCTGGCTCCTGAGTTTTTCTGCTGACCCTGCTGGGGAAAGCTCTGCTCTGGGGCAAACCTTGGTCTTGAAGGGTTATCAACCAGCCCATTTGAGCACTGATACAATCACTCTTGAAGTGTAAAACAATTACAGGAGGCAGTCAGATTTTAATGATAAGAGCATCCAGCAAGCCTGCAAAAACAGAGATGGGGGTGGGTAAGAGAGGGGAAAGCAGTGTGTGACAGGGCCATGCACAGAAGGAAGGGATAGCATCTACTACATGTGAAAGCTTGGAGAGTTCCAAGAGAAATGGCACCAAGAGAGTCACTTCATATAACCATGAACATCCTCCACAAGTTAGAACAAGGGGCACCCAATGCATCATCTGTTCAACAGCATCTTTAACAAGAGTGCCAGTGACATCCAAACTCTGTAGGAGCCTGTGTGTCTCAAGCCAGCAGAAAACACTGAGCAATCACCCCTCGAGATAATCTTTTAAGTGATGATGACCACTCAACCCCTAATGCAGAGTAAAACACCATTCCCACACTATGTGGCTACCCAATGTACAGGGCATGATCAGAAGAGAGCTCTTCTCCTCTTCTGATGCTCAAAGTGATCCCCTGCAGTGGCAGCAGCCTTACCTGACACATTTAGGATGGAGGGAGACACGTCTGGAAGCCCCACTCTAGAATCTCCCATCCACCAGACAATTGTCACTGGTTCAGGGGGACCAACAGCGGCACAGGCCATATGAAATGGGGCATTAGGGGACACGGACACATCCTCAGGTTCCACAGTAAAGTAGGGCACACCTGGAAAAGCAACAGACAAGTGACAATAACTGGAGCAACTGCATCTTATTTCCACTAACACCAGTGCCCAACACTGGACACCCATCTGTCCTGCTGCTAGGGCTGAATCCGACGCCCTCTAAGCTCTTTACAAAAACCAAGGGTCAGGTATGCTGGATCACCTCATGGCACAAATGCCTAAATACTGCTATTAGAAGTCAGAGAGAAAGAGTGCTTGCTTCCCACAATGCCTTTGAAAATCCACTTTCAATTCAAGACTCCCCTATGAAACAGCTTTTAGTGGTAGTGTTTTCTCAGTTTTTCAGCTGGAGAGACTGGAGTTTAAAGAGGCAACAGTCAATAACTTTAGTGGTGGCAGACACCACTTTAAAAGACAGCTAATCCAGCTGCAGATACTTCTTGCCATGCATTAAAAACTGAAGCTTGAGAAAGTGTTGAACTACCGGCTTTAACAGACCCATGAATGAGAAAGGAATCCCCGCGGTGAGAGACTGGGAGCATTTACAATGCTCTCTCTGGAGCTTAATTGAATGGAGATGCCTTCCAGCACACTCTGACACCAGGACAACCAGGCTGCCTTGGAGTCAGGGGTAATTGGTTTCAGAGCTGAAGGCTATCCACGGACATGGCTCTCTGGGTAATTATCTGTTCCCCACCATGGAAAGCCTCCTGGTTGGTACAACAGGTGTCAGATTAGGCCCACGGGGAGCAAAATGCAGCTGCAGTGCTACCTACCTTAGGTCAGCTCTAAGTGACAATAGCTGAGTGTAATTCAACACATCAAGAGATGTGGTTCCTCTTATGGGCAATGCCAAAACTCTCGTGGTTTCAGTACTCCAAACCAGCAGCACAAATTTTGCCAGGTGTCAGCAACAGTGCTGACCATGCAGAACAGCCAGTATGTACTTCTGGTAACTGGTGGAAGAGCTGAAGGCTCAGAGAAATGTTCAGTTCCCTTCTATACAGAAATCTTTGTGTGTCAAACACTGCTGCTACCAACAGCACTTACCCAACCAAAATCAGGTATTCTCAGCTGGAAAAAGTGTGTTCTGGAAGCTGCTGATCTGTTGCCTCACAGAAACAGAGGCACTGACAAAACTGTGCATTCACATGCTGAAATTACACTGTCTGTCCCTGGCCAAAGATGACAGGCCTGAGCACCTCCACCATCAGACAATTAACACAGGTGCCTAAACAGGAATTTAGAAGCCTAACACTTGACATTTTCCCCAAGCTACAGCCAAAAGTGCTTTCCTCAGTCTTTCACTGACTGTCCAGTCACCGTGAAAGACTCTGTCTTTCAGGCAGCAGTTCCTTTGTGCCTTCCTTGCCTCATTCCTTTAGAGTAGTAAGTAAATGAACAGACTAAATCAGGTCTAAACCCTAGTCTTGAGGAATGACAGTGCCTATCTGTGCAAAGGCTAATGTTCAGGATGGGTATATCCATTGTCATGGCATACTGCTTGTTTTTGCTGACATTTTTTTACTTCATTTTTTTATTGCATTCATACATAAACAATAAAATGAGTAAGCTTTTGAGATATCAGCTGCTACACCTCTGCCTGCTTTGCCCTCCTTCTCCAAGGAAGATTAGAAGGGAAAATAATCATCATTTCTCTACCTGTAAGCAGGATCCCTGCCTCCTGTCCATTTGTCATGACACTCAAGGTAAACTTTCAGGAAGATCCTGCCCAGCTCAGCAGGTTTTCTCACTTTGGGAGCAGCTAAACAGAGCAAACAAGACCACAATTAAAAACTTTCATAGTTGAGGGAGTGCAGCTGACTCATCCAGCTGAGGGACTCGCACTGCCCCCGTCTGTATGTTACCTGGACAGCTCGCTGCCTATGACACATTTTGCCTCCCAGTTCCTGGTACAGGAGGTGAGTGTCAGCACGTCCCTTTCACAGATGCCCCATGGAGGCACTGAGCAGTCAGCAGTCAGAAAATCAGCAGTAAAACAAGGAAATTATGCCACCTATTCCCCCTTCCAAGCCAGCATCCAACCTTTAAAGCTGATTTTTATGTACAGCTCAGTTTCCAGACAGTGTTGATTCAGGGGAATGTGTCCACATGGGTGTGGCTTGGTCTCTGACTGTAGCCACAATGGGGGCTAGCAGCCCCAGGAACAGCCACATAGTCAGAGGTGTAATTTCAGATGGAAAGTTCTGTAAGAAACACAATCCGTTTTTTTAACACTCCACAGTGTTGAACACTCCGAGATCACCTCTCCAGGCATCAAACAGTATCATGTTCTCAGTAAGGCCAGAAACAAGTTTCTAAACCAGGAAACAGGTTCAAAACAGTTTTGGTTTTGTAAATTCTTAAAAGTGCTTCGTATGATCAAACATTTTTATTACAAAGACAGTTCAAATACCATTGCTAGAAAATGTGGCAGATACAGACGACCTAAGCAGATATTATACAGCATAGAAATCCAGTCAAGCTCACTTTAAGTTAGATTACCAATAGTCCACATTTGTGTGCCACACTGAAGCGTGTCAGCACCTACTCAAGGCTGCAAACCATCAGAATAAAGATCCTCTCTCAGTCAGAGGACAGTTGACATTGACAGAGCAACCACTGCTACCCAAAGCTGGCACATCCAGGGAAGAAATACACAGAGATAACGGTGAAGATGGGTCTGATAGGCTTTTGCATTCCCAGGTGTTTTCTTATGGTAAAAGCTGACACTTTTTTTAAACTCCACCCCTTATCACTACTTGTTAATTTTTAATTTTATCCACCAACTCCCTTTACACATGACTGCATGCCCAGTTCAAGTTTAACTACCTTCTGCCATACGTGTTTTTCTCATTAAGACAAGTGGCAGCACTTTTTTTACTTCCGCTGTAAGCTTTGGCCTTCATTCCCAACACACTCCACCTTACCTAACTGCAGCTGTTTTTTTGTGACTTGGATACTTTTTGCCTGAGCAGTCCAGAAGGGCAGTATGTTTTTTTCAGACAGCTTAGCAGGCTGAGCTACCCAATCACTCCTAATGCACCCACCATGCAAATGCAGCCACCTCTGGAGCAGGCCACGGTAACTGGATAGAAATAGAAACTCTGCACAGGAGAGTGTTTTAAGCTGTAAACAACATTTTCCAGTTGAAACTACACCTGAAAATTTAGGTGGACAAAAGCCTGGGATTTATGGAAGGCAGAATGTGTTATTCTTCTTGTGAGAGCTGCTATGAATGTTTCCATGCTCTGAGCAAGTGAGACCTTTGCTGTAAAACATCCAGACCACATCACCTCCCACTACACCCTCCCTGTTCCCCTGTTTAGGGCTGTCAATTCAGCTCTGGCCCAAAATGTTACCAAATACATCCAAAAGCTAATTCTTGCGACAAATGCATTGTTCCTGTCAACTTCTTCACCAAGTATTAAGCCATCCTAAGACTACCAGCTTCCGAGGATCTAACAGAATCATGGCTCAAGGGAAATGAAAGTAGAGACAGTAAGATCCACACTGCCTTGGGTGACTTTTGGGCAGCCATGTAGAAGCCGTTCTTATCAGACAACCCCGGAAAGAAAAGTGCCTCGTGGAGCAGTCACAGCTATGAAGTGCTGGTGTACAGCACTCCTCACAAAACTCACAACTGGGTTAAAAATCTACCTTGCCCACAAAGACCTGTTTGGCTGACACACAGAAACAGACTGTGACCCTGCTTAGAGAAGTGGGTTGAACCAGATGAGCCCCATGGATTCCTCTCAACCTGAACTATTCACTGTTCTATGAATTATTTAGAGACGACCGCAACAATGGACTTAAAAGCCGGAAAGAAATGTGCTTGCATGAAAAGATCTTGTTTCCTAACATGCCAAAATAAAACCAGAAGGCAATGAACTGACAGCTCTGCTCTTTGAAGCAGTTCTCCTAGTTCTCACTCCTGCTCTGTAGTGATTTCCCTGCAGTCAGCAGCAATGGTTCAGAGCCAAGAAGCCTGTCACTGGAGCAATCTGCTCTCACCACTTCGACCTAGAGCATATTGGTGGGTCAGCCCTGAAAGGAAACCAGCACTACTACTCCTCCTTACCTTCCACTATGAGCCACACTTGTTGTGATTCTTCCTTCTTCCCCCCGTTCTCAACCTGGCACCAGTACTTCCCAGAATCTGTCCGCTCGACGGATTTCAAGCTGAAAAAAGTCAAAAGCCATATCGATATTTTATGTGGATAAAGCATGTTTTTGCCCCAAAGGACCCTCCAGTGTTTGGCAAACCAGATGCATGGAAAACACCCACTGAGACACAGCCAGCTCTGGGGAGGAGATCAACAGCCAGCCAGCACAAAGCACATGGCAAAACAGCAGAGATGGGAGGCTCCTCTCTAAAGTGGGTGGAGAGAGTCCTTGCAGAGCAGACAGTCTTCCTCCAAAACATCCTCGCAGAAAACCAGTCATCTGTGTCCTCTGAGGATAGGAAGGGGTCATCTCCATCCTGAATCATGACTCTAGCTAGCCTTCAAGTGCAACACCTTGGCCTACAACCTCTTAGCTAGCAGGAAACTCCACACTGCAAACCTCCAGCGAGTTCGACTGCCTTGCCTCAGGTGACAGGAGTGGCAACAGCCTCATACAGGAACAGAGGGGTCAGAAAAGATCCTCCTCGCCTCAACTGCCCTCTGGTCCCAAGAGTGGCTCACCCTGCAAAACTCCTTGGGCCTCCCAGTTTGTGATCTCAAGGGGTTTTGCTGGGGCATGGTGAGCAAGGGCAGAATTTGGTCCCAAAGCAACGAGGTCTCAGCTGCCAAAGGCCACAGTGTGACTCTGGGAGCCCCTGGGTGCACCAGTGCTGCCTGCTCTCCGCGGGACGTGCAGCCATGCTGCCATGCAGGGATCCTCCCAGAGCTGATGCCCACCTGTCTAACGCTAGCAGTCCTCGGAGAAGGGGAAGGACGTCTCAGCAAGGAAGACAGAAAGGGGAGAGTGTTTGCCGAAATGCATAAAATGGACCCACTACAGCCCGATTTTCAGAGCTGGACCTTCAAATGGCATCAGCCGTCCTGCCCATGTTCTGAAACACAGTGATCACAGCAGAGAGTCACACGTGGGTGGCAGAAATGATCTCTTTAGGAGAAGAAAGGAAAAAGAAGAGAAAGATTCAGATACATCCAGATTTAGTGCCCTAACTTCTCTCTGGTGCTGCAGAGAGCTCTCAGTGGAGTAAAACAAGAGGCAAGAAAGGAGATCAGAATGAGATTATGAAGGACAGAGTTAACTAGTGGAACTGGGGGGAAGTAAACAGTATAGTTTCAAGACAAACTGTTTCCACAACATAATGTTATGCAATAGTTCTACTGTGCACAGCTGTTTTTTCCTACCAAAATGTTTCTTACAGACAAGCTTTAACACAAAGACTTTTCGTTGGCGGAACTGGAGACTCTGTGCAATGTCAATCCAAGAAACATAACAGGAGATGAAGACAGAGCTCAGGGAAGAGTGATTCTCAGTCAGTCAACAGTTTGAGCTCTTGGGGTGTTGGTATATTTGCCTGTACAAGCTCTTTTAATACATAAAAAAAGACAGAGCAGAACCTTGGCTCTTGTTTATCTCAGTACTTCCAGAACTAGCTGACATCCCTCTTCTGCTGAAATAAAGGGACAGAGATCTGCTTTGCACAAGGTTTTATGCCTCTGAATGGAGCAGGACTGATATCACATAGTGTATAGGTATTAGGAATAAATTAGGATTCACTGCAAAATGAATCAGGGATGGCTCAGAGGACAAACACTCCTCCCCAAAGAATGGAAGGGGATGTAGTCCTGGGAGTCTCATTTCAATCAACAATCCTCACCCTTTAGGCAGACTGACAGCTCAAGAGAGAGAGTAAGAGAACAGGATGAGTATGAGAGAGAAAACCTATTTATACTGCTGCATGGCAGAACAAGATGAACAAACAAAGCAAGACCATCCTTTCACCTTGAAGTCACGTCTCAAGCATCACAAGCATTAGCAAAGCACCTGTCGCCACAGTAGCCAGAAAACCAATATGGTTCTAGTGAATAAAATCTCAGCACTCAGTGGCTTCAGTTCTGCTCTCAGTTATGCCCTTGCCACACACTGAACTGCAGACCTAAGGACTCTGCCCCACTGAGGGCACTGCAGTTGCAGAGATATAGCTGACAGCAGAAAACAGTGCAATAGTTTCCATGATATTCTTCCTCCTCTGCATCTGTTGTACCTGAGGAAGCCGATCCAGTGTTCTTCATCTACTGGAATGTACACCTGGTCTACGCTTTGCACCACTGCTCCGTCCTTGATCCACAACATCTCGGGATCTTCCATTCCCTCGAGGCTGCAATTTAGTTTCACGGGTTGACCCTGGGACACCTTTAATTTGATTGGAGGTCCTGTAAATTTCATACCTAAAAAAAAAATACTACTCCGCCCCACCCCCAGAAGAAGGGGGGTTGGAGTACAGCAAATTACTCTAGGTTGGTGGTCTGGAATTACACACCCTACCAGCACACACTGCAAAGGAGTGTGTTAGTCTCAGCACTGCTCTACTATGTCTACTAAGCAATAGGCAAAAGCAAGCACTGAAAGCACAATTGCTGGAGAAAAGTGGTGGTTCAGTGTGTACATGGGGATTTTTTCAACTCGTGTAACTGCAGGGTGATGTTCTGCAGAGCAGTGCCCAAGCAGAGACGCACAGAAACGCCGGGAGCTTCGCTGTGTCAGTGATCCAGCAGTGCCAACTGCATCCGTTCAACACGCTACCAACACCTCCCTCTTTTCCCCAGGCCTGGATTTAAGCTACGGTGTTCTTGTGCTGCTAGGAAATCATCATGCTTGCTCCATTGTATGCATTTGTAAAGAGCTTGGATATGAGAAAGAATCAATTATGTCTTGTTATTCAGCATACACTGTTCTCCTGCATTACAGAAAGCTTCTCTACAATTTGCAAAATCCACGGGAGCAAAGCCTATTCCACAGCATGTCTCACTGAGGAGCAGAACTCTTTTGTTCTCAGATATTTCTGTCGCGTGATGTGGGTGTGTGCTGAATGAGCCACCTGGAGGACCCTTCAGTCCAGCCAAAGGACCACACTGTACCCAGAGCTGCACCATTGCGACCCCAAAGCAGCAGGGCCAGAGCTGGTGAAGCTGCTCAGGTTTATATTGACACAGAAGTGATCAGAATTTGGCCCCGAGCACTGTTACACGTGTGGGTGGACGGGGAGTGTTTCCCTCAAGCAGAAGCGAATGTATGGAATTTGTTACCATGAGAAGACACGGAAGCCAGCTATCTAAGAGCATTTAAGAAAGACAGGCATATAAAGGAGGAACCAGAAGATCAAAGGAGACCGTGGGAAAGCAGGAAGGTAGAAAATAAATGTAAAGTTAGTTTTGTTAGGGAGAGTGGCTATTTCCTATGCAGTGGCACAGGACTGACAGACCAGAACAGGTCTAGCCTAGTCCAGTATTATGCCCTGGCAGTGGACTCCATAACCTTCAGAAAAAGTTACTCCATCACTCTTGCCTGGCCATGTATCACAGTACATCACAACTTCACCCAGTTCACTGGTGGGTGAGCTTCTCACAGAATGCCTTGCTAGCCCACAGAGCCAGTCAGAAAGCGCTGCTTAGTGAGCAGCCCTGTTGCTCTCAAACTCTGTTACAGCCTTACCGGTGATCCAGCACAGATTTCAGATGTGCCACTTCCCTTCTTGCTAAAACGCCACCCTCCCACAGCCATGAGGGCACCACCTCACAGGGCAGAGGAGCAGCAGAGAAACTCACAGCGTGGCTGTAACAGCTGGGAGAAGGGGAACCAGCACTGTGGGACCAGCCAGCGCTCTGCCACCAGCAGCCGGTGCCCAGATGAGTACCAGTGATCCAGGAGAAAACCCAGAACACAGGCAGAATGTCTTTATTCCTTTCCTTAATGAGATTCCCCAGATGGTTTCCTGACACTCAGTCTTCTGCCTTTCTATCTGCTGTTACTCATTTACCAAATTCACAGAGAGCACTGGAAAACAGGCAAGCTGATCATCTGAGTTTAGTTGCTACAGCTCCCTTGCTGGGCTAAGGATTTGATCACCTCGGGTGAGGGTGATCTAACCTCGCATAACTTTACTCAAATGTAACACAAACGACACGTCCCAGTGCATGCCAGAAAGCATCCTCCCTTTTCACCATTCACAGTACTGGAATACAACATGAAAGCTTCATAGCAGCTCTCTCTGTGTCACAGAAAACTGATATAGTCAGGCTGCTACACACGCACAAACTGACAGACATTTTCATTACAGGTGCCTTCATGGAAAAATCAAACTATTCAGCATCCTTCAGACTGCCCTGCTGAAAGAGTTAGCCACAGATTAACCCAGGAAGTATTGTTAGAGATCCTTTACAGTTTTCAGTTAGCAGAGAAATTAATGACATAGCAAATTAACATACAGTACAAGTGTTCAGTCAGAGTTGTACATATTGTCCAAGTAAAATCTGTCCATTAATTTCAACCGAAATGAACAATTACAGATCAGGTATTTTTAATAACTTCACAGGTTGAAAATGCAGTTTTGGCTGCAGCATCTCTTCCTGCAGGTATCAGGAAGAATCATATAGGAAGCAAATAGGGATTTTAATTTCCACCTATTGCTCGTTTTACTCTCCCACTCACTATTTCTCATCTGACAACATTTTTGACTGTGCAAGAAGTAATTTCATCCAAATAGCTTCCACCAAGTCGACCTGTAACAGCTGCAGATTTTGAAATTTATAGATAGAAAACAGAAGTGTATTAAATTTCTTATCAAGCAGTTGTCTGAATAGGCAGCAAGTGAACACGCTAGTTGTCAAAATACATGACACATCTGTTTGCTTCTTTTTTAAACTTGCTACCTCTGAATATTTTAATGCCTAAGAACAGAATGTGATGTTGGGAGTGGAGAGAGAGGAAGACGTCTGCTCATGCATGCCAAGGTAAAGGCTTTTTGCTCCTCAGACTCCTTAGGACACTGAATCTAGCGATCCAGCCTGTGCCACAGCCTCCCCAGCCCCGTGTCACTGCACGCACATCGCTCCACATACAGCGCCGAGCCCAAACTCCCGCTGAAGTCGGGAGGAGGTTGGCCGGGGCGCGGAGACGCTCCAGCACGCTGCCTTTCCCGGCCGACTGGGGGGTGAAACTTCGAAAATGAGTTCACGAGGGAAAAAAACCAACAAAAGCC